>VDFB02029309.1:0-40514 GCA_007258455.2 Sequoia sempervirens | reverse complement strand
ATTCTATGAAACTTTGATCAGCCATAACTTTCACATATAGACTCTGAATGATGTAATTCAAGCAGTGTTGGAATCATCTCGATGAGATCTTCGACATGGTGTCATTTTCTTGAGCATTTAAAATAATCAATTTTTTGGTGAAAAATATCCACCTGGATCAAGCCTCCCCATTGGAGAGCTTTTGGACCTCCAAAATCCTGATTACACAGAAAGTAAGTGAGGATATAGCTCCCTCACTTTTCCAACCTCCATTTATTTTGCTAGGATTCATCCCTTTCAGTCCCACTCTAAGGTACTCAGCAAAACCCCTTCATGAAGTTCTAACATTTCTATCCAGGATTACATCTTCCTACAACTCAATCATGTACTCAGGTGATAGCTCATCAACAGAAGGAATTTGAACATCGGCCTCCTCATCTAGTATCATAGGAGGTCCATATAATTTCAAATTCTCTACATTAATGACTGAGTAGATATGCATATAAGGAGGTAAATCTAAGTGAAAAGTGTTGTATCGATATTTTATTGAATCTCAAAAGGTCCATACCTGATTGGTTTGAGCTTCTTACCTTCACCTTGCATTCTTTCGTTACTAATGTGTAACCAAACTTTGTCACCAACCTAAAATTGATGATCAACACAATGCTTATCATGTTGGGCTTTGTACTTTGCTTGGCTCTTCTCCAGTTGTGCTTCAACTGCTTAATGGATTGCTTGGATCTTTTGGATGAACTTCAAGGCCTTTTTTGTATCATGATGTCCACCTTTAACATCTTCTTTCTCAAAAATAAAATCCATAGGTGTCCTTAGTAGATAACCAAAACAAGTCTCAAAAGGATATCTTTGAGTAGAAGAGTATGTTGCATGGTTGTAAGCATGTTGCACATAATGTAAACTTTCATCCTACAACTTAGGATGTTTACTACAATAACCTTTGAGAAGATGAACCACTACTCTATTGACTACTTATGTCTATCCATCTATTTTGGATGGAATGTTGTGCTCTTCTTTAGCCTTGTTTTTGTAAGCTCCCATAATGCTAACCAAAATTCCCCCAAGAATCAAGAATCTTGATCCGATACAATAGAAGTTGGAAGCCCAAAATGAACCCATACAAACTAGAAGTACAAGTGTGTTGTTAGTTCAACCATAACTTGTTTTTACAAGGCATCAAAATTCATATTTTGTTGAACCTATCCACTACCACAAATAGATAATCATGCCCTTTCCCAGACATTGGTAGTCCATTGACAAAATCCATTGAGATACTCTCCCATGGACGGGATGCTATAGGTAGAGGTGTATACAATCCCAACTTCCTATTACTAGGCTTGCTTGTTGCACACATTACACATCCTCTAATGTACTTAGACACAGTTTCTTGCATACGAGGCCAATAACAATATTTTTGTAGTTGTGACATTGTTTTGCTTACCCCAAAGTGTCCAACAAGTAATGATGTATGTGCTTCTCTAATTACCTGTTCTCATTCATCTCATGGAAAACACAACTTCCCTAAGTGATACAGTAATTTGTCTTACACATAGTAGTTTATATCTTTTACATGTTTTCCTTGAATTAATGTTGCATATATATCCTTAAAGTCTTTATCCTTATCATATTGTTCTTGATAACTTTCATGTGCCATTGAACTACTTTGAAGAATAATTGTAGCATTTGTTATAGGAGACCTAGACAACATATTTGCTACTCTTTTTTGAACCCCTTTCTTATACCTTATAACCAAATGAAATTGCTATAGAAATCCCATCCACCTAAAGTGCCTACTTTGTTGCAATTTAGATTGTGAGTGAAAATATTGAAGTGGTTGATTATCCATGTGTATTATCATTTCCTTACCCATTAGGTAGTGTTTCCACTTCTTTACACTTTGTACTAATGCATACAGTTCTTCATCATATGTGGGATATTTACTTACTGTAGTTGTGAAAGTTTTAGAATGAAAGAAAATAGGTTTACCTGCTTGCATGAGTAATTCTCCCATGGCAAACCCACTAGCATATGTTTCAATTTTGAATGGTTTTTGTAGATTTGGTAGAACTAGAATTGGTGTAGTGCTTATATTTTCCTTTAAGGTATCGAAGGGCTTTTGCTACGGACCTTCCCACTATAAATATTTCTTTATACTTGCTAGTGCATGCAATGGAGATGCTATGTAGGAGAAGTTAGCTATGAACTTCCTCCAATACTGTAATGCACCTAGAAATCTTTTAACTTCTGTAACTGTACTTGGCTTTGGCTAGTTTACAATGACTTCAACCTTTGTGGGATCCACTTTCAAGTGACCTCCTCCTAAAATATAGCCTAAGTACACTAATGATGTCTTAGTGAATTTGTATTTTGAAATCTTTACATAGTATTTTTCTTTCCTCAATACATCCAGTACTTTTCTCACATGCTCTACATGTTCTTCCTAAGTTTGACTAAATACAAGTATATCATCCAAGTAAACTATGAAAAAATCATCTATGAATGGTCGGAAGACATCATTCATGACTCTCATAAAAGGTAGCTAGTGCATTACAAAGCCCAAAGGGCATGACCAACCACTCATATAGTCCCTGCTTTGTCTTAAACATGATTTTCCATATATCATTATATGCAATTCTTCTTTGACTATATCTGTTGGACATGAAGGTAATATTGTAGCTTAAAACTGGTAAAACTATGAGACTGTAGATCTAATTAAGTGGTCTTTGTCACAATTCTTTGTGTATGATTAATCTGTTTAGATCAATTTTACCAATTATAGAAAGAGACAGAAGATTGTAGAAGAATGAGACAAGGAGATAGAAGTGACACAACATATACATGGAGAAACCCTTTCGGGAAAAAACTCCACTAGAATCAATAGTGCTTGTATTATTTAACCTTAGAACAAGATTACAATAATACTGTATCAATCCTTGATTGATATGATTCCTTGCCTTCAACAATCCTTCTTCACAACCTGCAATAAACTCTCATGGAACTCTCATACACTTACTGCAATTAATAGACAATAATGAGCACGTAAACTCATAAGAGTTGTACAATACCAGAGCATAAATATCCTCACAAAAATCTATGCCTAGATTGGGCAAGTAGAGTTCCACAATGTAATTTGAAGTCAAACCAAAGTCTTCCTCAATTTAGGCACCCCAAACTGATCACTTAATTTAACTTTGGTCAAGAAAATATCTTGCAAACTTCACCTCAAATTTGGCGCCCAAGAATGGGCCCACTTGACTAGGCCTTGTAAATATCTTCTCACACAAAAGGTGTTAACTGAAAGATGCCAACTTGAGCGCCTAAGGTGGTCCCAAGTCAATCTTAGTTAACTAAAACATATCTCTCCACCAATTCATGCAAACATTATGCATTATTGATCATCCCCACTTAACTAAAAGTATCCACCTGTTATATGTCATGCAACTGAAGTCATTAGTCATGCAAATCAAGTCAACTCAAGTCAAATAGCATTCAACTCAAAATAACTCCATGCAATTGAAGATAACTGAACTATAACTGAACTAAACTGAACTGATACTAAACTGATAGTGCCACTCTACTCATGTAAATATCAATCCCTAATTTGTAGGATCTAAAACATGCACTACTGAAGTGTTATCAATCCTCCAAATAGTTAACTGAAGCAAGGTGGGTTCCACCTTCCATGTGGGTGCCCCATGTGCTCCTATCTCATAGGAGCTCTTCTTGGACGTACCCACATGTTCCTATCATTTAGGAATAATCACAAATGTCAATTTACATGTTCATTTCATTTGAATTTAATCTCTTTCTAATCCTAGTGTTGGGGAACACTTTCCAAGGACTTAGGAGATACATGAAATATGTTTAGGATTGCAATTAAATGGAATCCTATTCCCAACATTCTCCCACTTGACATTATACATTACAATTATTCTAAAGAAGGAATAATTATTATAAATCAAGTATAGGAATCAAGGCCAATGGCCTTCCTATACCAAGAGAACTTATCTGTAGGAACTGGTTTCGTAAGATAATTTGCAACATTGATCAAAGTGTCAACTTTCTCAATCAATACCTTCCCACTCTCAACTATTTCTCACACAAAGTGATACTGAACATCAACATACTTAGTATGAGCATGATACATAGGATTTTTGGCTAAAAAAATAGCACTCTGACTATCACATTCAAGTATAATTTGTTTGTAATTAAAACCAATACCTTTCCCAATTCTCTGTAACCAAAATGCCTCTTTAGAGGCATGTGTAGCAGCCATGTACTTTGCTTCTATGGTGGACAAAGCAACTATGGGCTGCCTCTTACTCATCCAACTAATCGCAGCTCCAAACAAAGTAAACACATAGCCACCTATCGACCTCCGACCGTCCAAGTCTCCTACCCAATCTGAATCAACAAAACCCTGTATGTCCAATGATTTGTGCATAATATCAATATCATTAGCACCGTGATAAACCAAACAGTAATTAGAAGTACCTCATAAATATCTAAACACCCTCTTAACATAAGTCCAATGTCCTTTACCAGGGTTAGACATAAACCTACTTAGAAATCCCACTGCTTGGGCTATATCTGGTCTTGTATACAATATTGCATACATCAAACTACCAATTGCACTAGCATATGGAATTTCAGACATTTCCTCATGATCAAAATTAGATTTAGGACCCATGTCTAAACTTAACTTCATACTAATTGGTAAAGGAATATTAATTAGTTTACTATCATGCATGTTAAGTTGTTTCAAAATAGTATCAACATAGTTGATTTGACTTAAGAAAAGCTTTCTATTACCTCTATCTCTGCTAATCTCCATACCAAGGATATATTTTGCAGCCCCTATATCTTTCATCTCAAATGTGCTAGAGAGTTGTGATTTCAATTCTTTGATCATTACCTTGTTGTTACCAATAAACAACATGTCATCAACATACAAGATAATAATTAAAAGCTAATCATCAATAAATTTTATGTAAACACAATGATCTTCCTTGCTCCTAACATAACCAATTTTCAATGCAAAAGCATCAAACTTCTGGTACCACATTCTAGGTGACTATTTCAATCCATATAAAGATCTCTTCAACCTGCAAACCAATCTTTCTTTTCCTTTTACAAAAAAACCATCAGGTTGCCTCATATAAATTTCCTCATCAAGATCTCCATGTAAGAAAGCAGTTTTCACATCCATTTGCTTTATATCAAAATCATAAGCAGCAACAATAGATAAAAAAATGATAGAAGTTAATTTAGCATTAGGAGAGAAGATTTCATTAAATTCAACTCCCTTTCTGTGGGAGTAGCCCTTGGGTACTAATCTAGCCTTGTACCTTTCGAGATTACCATTTGCTCCAATTTTCTTTTTAAAGATCCATTTACAACCAATGGACTTTCTTCCTTTAGGAAAACTCTCAAGATCCCGTGTGTCACAAGTATCCAAGGAAACCATTTCTTCATGCATAGCTTGTGACCAAAGCTTATTCTCATTTGAAGACAAAGCTTCCCTATAAGATCTAGGTTCATCATTAGTAATCATCAAAGTAAATATACAACAAAAATCAGGTTGGCTATACTTATCAACGGGATCCCATTGTCTTGTGGATATTCTCAAAGAAGGTTCTTTTTGTTCCTCAATATGCTCATCATGAGCATCTATCTCAGAACTCTATGAACTCTCCTCATCCAATCCATCCAATTATTCTTCAACATGTGCATCTTCATGCTTCTCAGTATTTATCTCAAAATGCACTATTTGAGAAATATCCTTCTCCTTTGGTTGTTCTTCTCCCGTATAAGAGCTAAATTCCATGAAATTCACATCTCTAAATAATGTAATTTTTTGGGATAGAGGATTCCAAAGCTTGTAACCTTTTTCATTTTCACCATAACCTATGAATATGCATTTTTGTGCTTTTGGATCCAACTTAGACTGCTTTTCTTTAGGCACGTGAACAAAATCCTCACAACCAAATATCCTTAAATGTGCAACACTAGGTTTCCTACCTAACCACATTTCATAAGGGGTTTTATCTTCAATAGATGAACTAGGATATCTATTGATTAAATAACAAGAAGTACTTACAACCTCGGCATAAAGACACCGATCTAGCTTAGCACTACTTAACATACTCCTAGCTCTTTCCATTAAGGTTTGGTTCATCCTTTTTGCTACTCCATTTTGTTGATGTGTATGTGGAGTAGTTTTTTGTCTCACAATTCCTACATGCTTACAATAATCATCAAATTCCTTAGAACAATATTTGCCACCATTATCTGATCTCAACAATTTTATCTTATGATTTGATTGTTTCTCAACTAAAGCCATAAATTCTTTAAACTTATTGAACACATCAGATTTGTTATGCATAAAATAGATCCAAGTGTATCTTGAGACATCATCAATAAATGGGACATAATATCTAGATTTTCCAATAGAGTCAATATCCACGTGACCCATAACATCTGGAGGAATAATCTCTAATAATCTTGTATCTTTGTTTGTTCCATTAGGAAATGAAGATCTATATTGCTTTCCAAACACACAATGCTCACAAAAATTATTTTTCCAATATTATAATCAGGAATACCATCAGCCAATTTCTTATTAAGAATGGTCCTAAGACCTTTTTCACCAATGTGGCCCAATTTATGGTGCCACAACATACATGTATTTTCAGCTTCAGTTAAATTGGCTGATTTATTCAAACTAGAGGTATTAAGCTTAAAAAAAGTCCCAATCCAAGATCCTTTAGCAACCGCCATATTCCCTTTCACCAATCTGCAACCACCTTTGTCAAATGTCATATGCATTCCAAAATCATTGAACTTAGATACAAAAAGTATATTTCTAGCAAGTCCTGGAATATGTAAAACATCATTAAGGGTCTTAACCCTACCATCACTGAAACACAACTTTAACTCTCCTTTGCCTCTCCTTTTCCCACAATATTTGTTGTGCTATTATCTCCAAAGAAGACATTCCCTCCATCATATGCAGTATACTAGTGAACCACTCCTTGTTAGGAGTCATATGATAGGAGCAACCTGAATCAATAAGCCAAGAGTCATCACTAACATTTTTACATGAAATGATCAATGCATCATTATTGTCATCTGAGGATCTCTGTAGAAGCACTATAACTCTTTTTATTGTTCTTACAATCCTTCTTTACATGTCTTGGTTTCCCATAGTTTTGACACTTTACCTTACTCTTACCAGGGGTTTTAGACCATCCTTTGGACTTACCCTTTCCTTTCTTGTCTCCCTTAGGTTCCTTTTCCTTATGCCTACCTCTTACAAACAAGGCATCTTGGGATCCCGTTTCAGACTTCCTCCTCATCTCCTCTAATAGGAGAGTAGGAATTATATTATCCATCTTATGATTTGCACCACTACCACTGATAGCAACAAGTAGATTTTCCCAAGACTCTGGTAAAGAACAAAGTAACAAAATACATTTATCTTCATCTTCTAGCTTTACATCTACAAATGCTAACTGACTTAAAATCAAATTGAAAGCATTTAAATGATGTGCAATAGAATCACCATCTTTCATCTTTAAATAATACAACTGTCTTTTCAGATACAACTTATTAGTAAGACTTTTGGTTTGATAGATATCACCTATCCTCTTCCACAACTTATATGCGGTAGCTTCATCTAAAACATTAAAGAGAACATCAACAAGACATAACCTTCTTATCAAGCTTAGCCCAAACCTCATCCGGAATTGTTGTAGATGGCTTTGTCTTATTACAAACAACTAACCACTAATCTCTCTCTTCAAGGAGATCCTCCATTTTTAGTTTCCACATCTCATAACTAGATCCATTGAATATTTCAATATCTAGACGAGAAGTAGAACTCATTGTAACACACTTCTTTTACAAATCTGCAATAACACAATAGTAAAAGCTCCCACTACAACCAAAAAACCTTCAAACTTTTAAGAGAAAGGCGTCCCAAACCCTAACCAACCATTAGCTTTGATACCAAATGTTGAAAATGAAGGTAATATTGTAGCTTAAAACTTGTAAAACTATGAGACTATAGATCTAATTAAGTGTTCTTTGTCATAATTCTTTGTGTATGATTAATCTGTTTAGATCAATTTTACCAATTCTAGAAAGAGATAGAAGATTGTAGAAGAATGAGACAAGGAGATAAAAGTGACACAACATATACGTGGAGAAACCCTTTCGGGGAAAAAATCCACCAAAATCAATAGTGCTTGTATTATTTAACCTTAGAACAAGATTACAATAATACTATATCAATCCTTGATTGATATGCTTCCTTGCCTTCAACAATCCTTCTTCACAACCTACAATAAAATCTCATGGAACTCTCATACACTTGTTGCAATTAATAGACAATAATGAACATGTAAACTGATAAGAGTTGTACAATAAAAGAGCATAAAGCTCCTTACAAAAATTTACACCTAGATTGGGAAAGTAGAGTTCCACAATGTAATCTAAAGTCAAACCAAAGTCTTCCTCAATTTAGGCGCCCCAAACTGATCACTTAACTGAAATTTGGTCAAGAAAATATCTTGCAAACTTTACCTCAAAGTTGGTGCCCAAGAATGGGCCCACTTGACTGAGCCCTATAAATAACTTCTCATGCAAAAGGTGTTAACTGAAAGATGCCAACTTGGGCGCCCAAGGTGGTCCCAAGTCAATCTTAGTTAACTGAAACATATCTCTCCAGGTAATTCATGCAAAAATTATGCATGATTGATCATCCCCACTTAACTGAAAGTATCCACATGTTATACATCATGCAACTAAAGTCATTAGTCATGCAACTCAAGTCAACTAGCATTCAACTCAAAATAATTACATGCAACTGAAGATAACTAAACCATAACTGAACTGAACTGAACTAAAATAAACTAAATTGAACTGAACTGATATTGAACTGATAGTGCCACTCTACTCATGTAAATATCAATCCCTAATTTTTAGGATCTAAAACATGCATTACTGAAGTGTTATCAATCCTCCGAATAGTTAACTAAAGCAAGGTGGGTTCCACCTTCCATCTAGGTGCCCCATGTGCTCTTATCTTGTAGGAGCTCTTCTTGGATGCCCCCACATGTTCCTATCATTTAGGAATAATCACAAATGTCAATTTACATGTTCATTTCATTTAAATTTAATCTCTTTCAAATCCTAGTCTTGGGGAACACTTTCCAAGGACTTAGGAGATACATGAAATATGTTTAGGATTTCAATTAAATGGAATCCTATTCCCAACAATATCCACTACGCAAGTCCATGTTTCAATTGATCAAGTAAATCATCTATTCGGGGAAGAAGATACATGTTTTATACCATTATCTTGTTCAAGGATCTATAGTCGACGCACATTCTCCATGACCTATCCTTATTTGGCACCAACATAATTAGAGAACTGCAAGGAGAGGTACTTGGAAAATAACTCCTTTATCAACCAACTCTTGAACTTGCTTCTTGATTTCCTCATTCTACAAAAATTGATAAACGGTACATGCTGATGTTTGGAAGAGGCACATCTTGTTGTAATTGGGTTTCATGTTGTATCTCTCTTTGGTGGAAATCCGTTGGGCTCTTAAATAAATCATCATAGGCAAAAACTACTTTGACTAATTCAGGTTTGTGCTTTGGATCACACCCTTTGAATACCTCATATTTTTCATCCTCTTTGGCTTTTACAATCATCAATACAAAGTTTTTACTGGAATTGACTAACCTCTTCATTTGTATAGTATTCACTAATGCTAGATTAGTCTTTATCTTATGTGCACATATAGTGAATTCTTTACCATCCTTAAAAAGGTGATATTTTTTTCTCCCCTATAAAAGATTTCTTTCCAGTCATAAAGATAGGGACTCCCTAGTACAATGCCACAAATATCTAAAGGGACTACGTCAAATTCTACCTCGTCTATGAAGTTTGTAGTGATTGCAAATCTTAACTTACATTGCTTTGTTACTTGTAATTGTGCATCATCGCAAACCCATCCAAGTGGATATGGATTTGGATGAGGTGTTGTAGCCAAGTTGAGTTTCTTTACAACTTCTTTAGATATTAAATTTACTTGAGATCATGTATCAAACAAAGTATCAATCTTCATATGCTTTGTTACAACCTGAATATGAAATAACTCATTTCTATGCTTGTCAATCTTAGGTGGAGAAGATTCTTTACTTGAAATTGCATTTGAAAAACTTGTATTAGCAGAAAGAGATATCGCTTTTTCCTTTACATTGGATCCCACTAGCAACAATCTTTGTCTCATCCCTAAAGTCAATTCTAAGATCCTCTTGTGCTACAATAGAGTCTTCTATTTACCTTTGTTTCCTCCATACTTCTTTGTCCTTAGTTTCAGATGTAGCTTCCAACACTTTGAATTATCATGCCCCTCCTTCTTGCAATGGGAGCATGTGGGTTTATCACCCTCCTTGATGGTAGTTGTGTTTTCCCCCTTTCCTTTGTTCTTAGGTTTACCTTAAGTCTTAGATGGATTCTTGACAAAATTTTCATTAAAATTACTCTTACTCTTGATTCCAAATGTGTGGCTTGTACACAGACTTCATCCAGATTACTAGGATTTAAAACCAAAATGGTATGTCTCAAGTAAGAGTGAAGATCACCTATATACCTAAGTAATGTGTCATATATACTTCCACTTATTGAACCCAACCATCTAGTTTCTTAGCATTCAACTCTCCACAATATTTTGGTAGTTCAAACTTTACATCCAACTTGATTATAGGCTTATGTGCACTTTTGAAAGCACTAGCAGAAGAAATAGATTTAGAAGGTGAAGATGGAGATGTAGGAGTTTTTGGAGGCTCATCATCACCTCCTTCTCTTTTCCCTTTGTCCTTCCAATCTTCATGGTCCTCATGCTTTCCTTTCTTCGACGAACATTCTTTTTCAAGCTTCTTTCGTTCTTGCCTCTCTTGATAGAGAACTTCCACCATAGCCTTCATGTCGAGAAAGGCGTATTGAAAACCCCTCTCATCGAGCTCAGAGGATCTTTGTTAAGCTTTTGTTTCTTCCATCTTTAGTGGTGGAGAAGTTCTTTGTTTATCAATCTCAAGATTGATCTCTACAAGTGTGCCTTCACCTCGTCGGCTCTTAGATCGCGTTAACATCCACTTTTGCAAACACTAGTCAAACAAGGCTCTGATACCAACTTGATCCAAAAAGAATCTATGACAATAGTTGCTTAGTGAATGTTGAATTAGGTAAACAAAATTATTGTCTTAAAACTTAAATAAAAGATTTTTTAAAAGACATTAAAGAAACTAAAAATATAAAATAGAGCACAAAATTAAGAGAATACAAGAGCCTACGAGTTGATAATGGAGTTCACCCAAATGGGCTACGTCTTTGGGTCCCTCTCCAATGAGTGACCGATCCTTTCTAATGCTCCAATGCTTGAATACATAAAAATGCACCTTCAATCTATAGGTTTTACGTAGTCTTCTTCGACAGTAATGAAGTCTTCAAGTATTTTCCCCTTGATTACAAGAATTAGGCTTCAAAATCCTTTAAAAATACCTATCTAGAGAAAAATACAACTTCAATTAAAATTTTGCACACTATACTAGCATCTTTCAGAATGTAGTCTAATGGTAAAATATTTTACATTATATAGAGGAGGGCTCGAGTTCAAACTTGAGCCCCTCTTAATTCGGCCCTTGCGATTTTGATAGATAACAAAATTGATTTGTTCTTTTCCTATATCACGAAAAATACACATGGCACAGTGGCATGGGTAGTGTTTGTGAGTTGGGAGGTCGACAGTTCAAATTGTTGGCCTCCTCTTTGCTTAAATTGGCTTTGTTTCCCCTTCAAATAGAAGATTTTGTTGATGGTTGCCAAAACCCCTGCATGGCACATTGGTGGTAGGGTAGAATTCATGATGAGAGGTCGGCAGGTCGAACCGCCTGACCCCCCATTATAGCTTTTTTTACATTTTAAATAGAAGTCAGTGCATGTATATCCCAAGGAACCCACATGACCGAGCAGTGGGAGCTGAGAATAGTATGGGGGAGGTTAGGTGTTCGAACCTCCCCCAATATTTTTTAACAAATAGACCCAACAATCATAGGGGTGCCACATGGCACCCAACCATTGGTCCACATGACCCATTTAATTTGACCTCACCTTGACACGTGTCAATCAACCATTAGCCCACATCCAACTGCCATGTCATCTACCCTGCCAGTTGTACTACCATGTATCACCTTTTGAGCTTGCCACGTGTCAGCTTTAGAGACTGCCACATTATCATGTTGATGTTAGCATCTGTACAATCCAATCAACAAATTTCACAAAACTTTGACTAACCATAACTTGCACATATGGACTTCGCTTGACACGATTCAAGTGGCAGCTGAATCGTCTTGACGAGCTCTTTGGGGTTTAATTTTCCAACAGTCACCTAAGGTTTCAAATTTAATCCTTTTATCCCTATCTATTGTATGCCTAGTAGTGGCCCCTTTTTAGAACTAACATTTGGCATGTGTAGATTTCTAGCAATTATGAAGACTATTCAATCATTGAGGTTTGATCTTGGTTGTTCCCCATGCCCCCGCTCCATTCTATTTTCTATTTTAATAATCCAGTGAGGTGGTGGGTGAGTGCCACATGCCCTTTTCATTGACGAGTCTAATATCTTTGAAAAGTCAGAAGGTAGTGGGATGGAGCACATCAATAGTGGTGGTGAAGTGACGTGGTTTTATCAAGGCCACTCCCCGCCACCCTGTTGGTTTTTTGTTCTACATTAAAATAATGTCACGAGGTAGCGAGCTAGTGACACGCGTCGCATTATTAGAGGGACCCACCAAGTTTTAAAGGCATGCAAACACTACTCTTGATAAAGATCGATGGTCGATGGCAGATGATGTGGATCAATCCTAATTGCTCCCTGCCATCCCATGCAGGACCCACTTTTGTCTCCTGTTTCTCAGCGGGGAAGCGGGCGACCACCACATGGAGCAATCTAAAGGGAAGGAAAGACATTTGTAAAGTGAAATATTAACAAAATATTGTCACGAGGATGTGAAGGATAAAATGCACATTGTCAAAATTAATTTCTTTTGCATGTGTTCAAGATATAAAAGGATATTTTGATCTTGGTTGTCAATTCTGTCAAAGGGTGGAACTGGCGGATAGGTGGTTTTGCATTAAGATAAGCACAAGTTGATGGTTTGAGATCTAATCTTAGTCATCCCTACCACATCGTTGTTGTTAGTTGCAAGTGGGTTAATTCTCATGGGTGAGTGGGAAATTTGACACGACAGGCTTTCTTTAATGCTAGATGGATGGTGGAGTGTGCGGATAGGGTGGATGCTTATCCACATGACTTTTTTTGATTGGACAAAGACAACTGATGCATGCATTTGGCCTTTTTAAAATTAATTGCTTTGATTTGGATTATCCATCGATCTACCTCATCATGTGATCAACAATTGAGATTTAAAATTCCAGTGGTCGATTGTCAGCTCGCTTGCACGAGCTCTCCTGGAGAATTAATGGTTGAAACACTCCAATTGTTTGATATAATGAGAATTTTCAGCCAGTTTTCTTCATAATTACAATAATCGGGAGCCGAGAAATTAATATTGAGTTTGAGCAAAAGGCGTTAGGAGCTTTGGCAAGTAGTTGTAGAGGCATTGAAGATTGTTCTCTCGGGTAAGTTGGTATTCACATGTTTAAGTGTCGACTATGCATTAGTTGGCTAGTTTGGGAATTGTTGAGGGTCCTGCAAGTTTTAGTTACCTGGGGTTTGCAGGGGTTTGATTATTTGTAGAATTCTAGTAGGTTGATAGGATTTGTGCATGGTATTGAAGTGTCTTTTTCCTACAAATTTGTAAGGTCTCTCTGTATTCAAAATTTCATAAGCCTTAGCCTTGTTCTTCTATGACAATGATTGATTTTAAGCCTTGTGAGTTTTCCCAGCTTGTAAGGAGGACTAGGAGGATAAATATGCTTGAACCCCAAGTTGATACACCTGAAACTAAGAATGGTACACTAGGAGCTCCTATAAGGCCAAAAGATAAGAGGAGAGCTCGTGATAGGTCTGTTGAGGGTGAAGCCATGAACGCTTACAAATTGAGAAGGAGGGTTGTTGTTCATAAATGGAGTAAGCCTGGTGTCGTGTCTTTTAAAGAGAATATTGCTAATAAGGAGGAAACCGAGTTAGGAAATTGGCTAAGTATAGGGGGAAGAAGAATAATAATAAGTACCACAAAGCTTATGATTCTTATATGGGGAAGCTTGATGCTGCCATGGAAGGTGGGGTTGGTTCTTCAAGCGATAAGGCAGACACTGACTTAGACTATGCCTGATACCATCTCGCACTCGCAAGTCGAGAGGATTCTGATGATGGAGAGGTAGATTCTTTAGTTTCAGCAAAATCATGAAGGGGACATGCATACTCTGATTATGAAGAATTACATAGGTAGCATCCCAGTTCAGTGTTTTTGTTTTTGATGACCAAAATGAAGGAGAGGTGTTGGACACCACTGCAATGATGAGGGTTTCCTTTTGGAAGGAGTGTAAATCTCCTTCAGCGAATGTATAAGTTTTTGTCTTGGGTGCTAACAAGGAAAAATTCTTTGGTTGACGTGGATGAGAGATTTTGGTGTTGTTGCAACGACAAAGGATGCCTTTTGGCAGGCTGGCTAATCTTCTTCAATGGATGATATGGGTTTTTGTCTTTTGTGCTTTCCATCCATGTGAAGGTGTAAATATAACCGTCTAAGGGTTTTGGAATTGAAATGAAATTGAGTGTCAAATGTAAATGTGACTAGAATTGTAATTTGGTCTAAGGTTTGTTTGCTCCTTTGTTTCTATAAGAAGGAATTATGGGCTAGTTATGAGGGTTCATTGTTTTGTAATTGATCACAAAGAGAACATTGCAAAGAATATACCGAGCATTTCAAAGCTAAGTCTTAGGTTCGAGTCTACTAATATAGATGTAATTTTGATAACAATACTGACAATATAGTACAAAATGGTGCAAATTCAAAGCCATTTTCTCTCCTATGTACTCATTTCATAAGCTATGAATAATATAATCAAGGGTTATTTTATTTGTCTCCATTGTTTTTTGATGGATGTGTGGTTTTATTCTTGCTTGTTAATTCAAAGAAACAATGTAAATGCTTGAGTGAAGCTATATGTTTATGTCAAATAAAGGGCTAGGATATTGATAAGAAGTGGTGGCTGAGAACATCATGTTGAAATACTGTAATGCAGTATTTCAAAGCTTAATTAATGCCATGTATGAAATTGTTATCAGGTTATGTGAGTATTGGAATTGACTCCGTTCTAAGGATAAGGCACTAATCTAAGTAAAGTACTCATGTTGCATTTAGTTGGTCAATTCAACAATAAATCATTTATTAAATCAAATTCTACAAAATGGGTTAGAATTGTGTTGAGTTTTACCATTCTCATGCTCTGAATGTGAAATGTTGTTAAGAAGCATCCAACTTCTTTGATACATTCTGTTTGTAGAGCGATTATATGAGGATTATCTGTTTGTTTCAATGTTCATGAGAAAATGACACAAGAATATTATCTAAACATTGTCAGGATCACCCTCCTAGGTTTCACAAAGCCCGAAGAGTAGAAGGGCCTTGTAATCCTTTACTTGTTTGTTGGCCAATCCTTACCTATGTTAATTATTGAATATGTAAAATTCATAGGCATATGGTGAGATCAAGTTTGATTCTAAAAAATAACCAACAGACATATCACACTCTTGGAGGACATCAAACCCAATGACACCACCAATAAAAGGACGCATCACAAGAAAAATAAAATCATAACATGAAATATACAGAATGTTGAAAGATGTCATTGATGTAGGCCCCCACTTTAAAGTGGTTGCTAACACCATTTCTGTGAGCAATTTCTTTAAGGTATCCAATGTTCCATCCCAAGACATGAGAGCTTACTTGGAAAGCCCTATGCCAAGTCATATGTTCTAGAAATAAAGCTACGTCATGAAAAAGGAAGGAGGGGTTTCCCCCAAAAATATGGAAGGGATCTATGGATTTGGGGTCAGTATGTCTTTGCTACAATATTGTCATAGAGCACAAAATTGTTAGCATTCCCCAAATACTCATAGAATTGGAAGAATGACACAGCAAGAGTGAAAAGAAAGAAAAATCCTTCGGGTCAACATGGAAGAGACCTAAATGTCTCAACGCCTTGTGTCATCCCCAAAAGGAAAACACAAGACAAATGAAAAATGATAAAATGTTTACAACATATAGAAGAATGTAGGTATGTATATAAAGGAATGCACAAAAAGAGAGAGATACATAAAACGAAACATGGGGGATCACATTACACACATGCAATCACATATGAAAAAACAAACAATGCAAAAGACTAGTAAGGAACATGCGAGTCAACCTATAGCAAGTTGTCTACATCCTAATCTCGGACGGTGTATACATAAAGTGGACAACCAACCAAAGGGACCACAACAAGTGCCAAACTAGGGGAAGCACCAAGTTCAACACTCTTTTTAGGAGATTTGTCATTTAAGCTCATGGAAGAGGAAAACAATGAATTCAACTCATTATGCACTTGTTCATCAATATTTGCAATTTCAATGTCATCATCTAGATTAATCACAATAGGAGGTCGAATGATAATGTCTCTTGAAGGTTCTTGTTTACGTTGCATCGAGGGTATAGAGTCATCATGCATTGCTTTAGGAAAGTTTGGATTTTGATTTTCTATGTTGCTCTTTTCTTCTTGATTTTGTAACATACAAGCTCAATAGCACGATGTCTACACCTACTCTCTCTAGCATTCCTATTTCTTTTCAATTTGTTATCAATGTGTGTTTGTTTAGTAGTGGGTTTGTCAACTATAGGTTTCTCTTCTTTTCAATAGAAGGAACCATAGGAGGTTGTTCAACCACTTTCTCTTTAAAGCTTTGTAAACTTGTTTGACTTTAGGAGGTGCAATAGGATTGTTTTGGTTATCTCGTGGTCTCTTAGAGGAAATGGTAGGAGTTTTTTCATAGGTTGCTCTTGGATGTTTGGAAGGGGTTTTCATTCAATCATAGTTACATCAAGGATAGGTTGCTCAATTATGGGTTGTGACATGTTTCTAAGGGATAATTCTGCTATACGCTTTGCCTTAAACTTTTGATATGATTTGAAAAAGTAGTCCTTACAAGGTCTAATAGGTTCAATAGGCTTGAGCCAAAAGAAATCCAATGAAAATTTCCCATAGGAAGACATAGGATTAAAGCCACTATGATGCATTGTAAAAATATCATTTCCAAAGGGAAACTTTAAACATTTATGCACAATCGAGGGGACAACATTCATGGAGCGAAGCCATGGATAGCCTAACTTCACATGAAATTGGTCTGATTGTGGGATGATGGTGAATGAGACATTTAATGTTTTCAGTCCAACTTTTAAAGGGAGATCTATCAAGCCTATCGCAAGACAAGCAAAACCATTATGTGTCTTGATCCATGCTTTCAGTTTGTCATATGTATCTTGATAGAGTTCATGCACAAATAGGAATTCTTCAATGATCACATTCTCTCCATAGATGGGATCAATTAATATCTTGTTAGTAAGCTTGTCATTGATTCTTCCGGCTATATAAAGAGGACCATCGGGTGCATGTTTAAGTATGTATTTTTGTGAGAAAGCAATAGCAAGAGGCATTTTGGTTGAGCCCTTACAAGGTCTAGCTTTGATAAATGCTATTATTTTAGTTGGTTCATCGACATTTTCATCTTTTAAGTTTTCATCATCTTGCCAACATTCATCGCATCATTCTTTGTTTCACTAGCTTTGAGAAATGAAATAGTATGTTTTAGCATGGGATTTATAAAGATTTGCAAATTTTGGTTAGGAGGAGCTATAGACTTATTACCTTGATTGTTCACACCTCTAATTTGTAGATGATTAGAATAAATAAGGTTGTATACAAGATGTTTATGATGTTTACAATATTCTATATGATGTCCATTTTGTCGATGGTAATGGCAATAAGAATTTGGTCTATACCTTGTAGGTAATGGTTGATTAGGATCACGAGCTCTAACAGGAGGTAAGGAAAGCATATTATTTTTTACGAGCTAGATCATGATATTGTGAAGGGTATCAAGTAAAGGGGTAAATTTTCTATTCCTATCCGCAAGGGAATATGAATTTGTTGTCTTTATACCAGCCACATGGTTATCAACTTGTTGATTTGGTTGAGGGGAGTTAAGTTGTAAAAAGACACTATTTTTCTTCTTGAAAGCTTGGTAACTATTTTGAGTTGCAAATTTAGACTTTTCAGGACTAGGGGGATTTTTTGCATCACGATAAACATTTACATTGAAGGTCGGCATCAGGAATCTTAATGTTTACTTGTGAATAAAGTGTTTGGTATCTTGCAATGAAGTCAGTCACTTTCTTATCATCCTTTTGTTTGCATGTCATTAAATCAGCTAGGGTCATCTTGGGACTCATGTGCATGTGGAAGTGGTTAAAAAAGGCATCGAAAAGTTCATTGAATGAACTAATTGAATTATTCATTAAGGAAGAGAACCACTCTAAAGTAGTATCCTTCAAGGATCTAGGAAATGGTTTAGCCAAGAGTTTATCTTCAAAGATGAAATCACTACATAGGGCTGTAAAAGCAAAAACATGGCTAACAAGATCTACTTTCCCATCATATTTCTCAAATCAGGGAAATTCTACGCCTTATGGAATTTGTGCTCATAATATCTCTAGGGATAGTGGATTGGTTTTGATGTAGTGTGAAGGTTGGCCATCGTTGCTTTGATTTAGGGTTGCAACTTGTTGTTGGAGGGATGCCATGGTTTGCATAAGTGTGTTAAGGATGGAATCATTGTTGTTGTAAGGTGGAGGGGAATAAGGTGGAGTGGTGTATGTATGCAGAGGGCAAGTGAATTGCAAGTTTGTGAGGGAGGATGGTTGAGGAGATATGGTATGTGAATACACAAAGCTAGAAGGATTCCTTGTGGAAATACATAAGGAAGTGTTCACATTGCTAGTAGGTTGAATGGTTGTGGTAACTTGAGTACTAGTGTATGTAGGGATGGAAATGGGTATTGTAGAAGGAGGAATTGAAATTCTACCTTGGCTTTGGGTACACCCCAAAGCTTGAGTGCAACTAGTCATGATAGTGATTGTGTTGTTAACATTATGCTCATTGCTTGTAGGAAGTGAAGTAATGGGAAATGAAGTACACATACTATGATCCATACAGGGTTGACTATCAACATTATTAGGAAGATAGCTAGAAAACCCAAGATCCATGGTGAATGGTATATCACAGGATGACATGAGTCTCAAACTATGTATCACACTAGTATTACTAATAGGACAGCAAGTTGTAAAGCTCATACAAGTTTTACAAACTTAGTGTGCAACCCAAAATGGAAAGAGGCTTAAAGGGAAATGCAATGACCTAGAATGAAATGTGTAAATGCAATTTTCAAATTCTAAACAAGTCAATTTGTTGATTACACTATGCAACAATTTGAAAATGAAATGTTGTAAATGTAATTTTGAAATTAGGCAATGCACTAAATGAACCAAATTAAGCTAGATTTAACAAAATGAATGAAACATAAAATTAGAAAACTATAATAGAGATTTGATGACAACAAATAGAAGCATAGAACTAAAGATTTCAGTTTCCAGAAATATAGATTTAGGTCTAATAAGGGACTCATTCGCCCTAGGGCGAATGGGTCCTATATTAGGTTTTTGAAATTGATTTTTTACAGATTTTTAAGCCTTTTCTAATGATTTTTAGATTCATGTCTACTACAATAAGTTTTAGGCTTAATTTTATGTAAATGCAATGTGAAATGCAAGTTGAAAATGTGACAAAATGATGAACTAAAGGACCTAGTTTGATATACAATTTTGTTTTCAATTTTCAAATGCAAGTTTATATGATTTAAGTGATATGCAAGATGACTAATTTTTTTATTTTTTTTTAGATTTAAAGAATGCAAACAATGCAATCCTAAAACCCTAGATGAAATGAAAATTTGAATGCAAACTAAGACACCCTAAATGAGATCTAATTCAATGCAAATGAATGCAAGATCCAATATAAGATGAAAAGATATCCAAAATTGGAAAACTACAATGCTCAAAAAGTCGGGTTCACCATAATGAACCATAAAAAAATAGGGCTTATCAAAATGAATTAACAAGATGACGAGCCACTAATTTTTCCAATGTTTCATTCAATTATAAGGGGTATAATGTGTAATTCAAAATCATAAATAAAACCTAACTGATATAATAGTAAAAATGTAGGTTTTAAGATGCTAAAATGATGTGTACCTATTGCAGAAAGTGCTTTTTCGTGCCTCACTGAGGATTCATTCGCCCAATGGCGAATGGGTCCTTGCCAAGGTTCTGGAAGATTGATTTATGGGTTATGTTCTTCAATGTTTGCACTCTCAGATCCTAGGCTTTTAGATCCCGAAAGTCAAAAATAAATTCTTTAGAAGACTTTTTGTGATCTTGCAAGAAAGATGACAACTTTTACAACTTTGCAACTTTGACAACTTTTTGCAACTTTTGTTCTCCACTTGATCTTCAATCTAAAACCTGCAATCACACATCAAAGAGGAGAATTGTTAGGGAATAAGGGTTTGCCTTAGTCAAACCCCGTTTTGGTAATTAAACCTTGAAATGAAACAATGCATAAAAGGAAAGATGAATGAACAATGTAATGCTACACCTCACCAATCCTCAATTAAACCTTGGAGTACAAATCTGCAATCTTGCATGAAGTGGCCTCAAAGAATGTAGATCTTGATCACAACACTTGATTAAAAACAATACCTTGAATATGCTTGAATTGGATCTTCAATGCTACATCAACATATTAGCTCAACAATATGCATGATGCACTATGCCTTTGACATGATGATATGATCCTTGATTGCTGCAAGACTTTAATAATCTACCCTTCAATGCCTTCTTGAATGCTCTTGTGAACTCTTGATCTCATAAGTTTGCTATAATGCTTGAACACTTGAAAGCTTAGATGAAACTATGTGAAATAACCTTATATTTATATTAGATCTTGGATTTGAAATCATTAAAATACCACTAGAAACAAATCCCAAGGGGGGGTGTCCTAAGTTAGTGAAGACCCATTCACCATAGGGCGAATGGGTCCTAGCATACTTAACTAGGACACATTTCAAGGATTGTGAAATGATATGCCAAAAGGGGGTCCTAGGAATTAGTGAGGACCCATTCGCCAAGTGGTGAATGAGTCCTAGGTCACTATCCTAGGACACATTCTTTGCAAAATTAAGTGTTGTGTAATTTCATTTATGAGATCCCTTAGAAAATGCAATAAATCAAGCTTGAATTTGAATTTAAGGGGCCAATAAAGCTCAAATTAATCTCAATTAATTAATAAAGCCCTAGATTAGTGTGAAAGTGTAAAGGAACATTTTGCAACACACTAAATAAGACACAATTAAGTCCATTTTATCATTAACTATTCATTCCCAAATTAAGTGTGAAAAAAGGAATACTTTTTCCGTTACTACACCAAATAAAGGCTTCATTAATATCATATCGATACACCTCAAACATGGTGTCACAAAGATTGTTGAAATGATCCAAGATTTGAAGAAAGAAATTTCATAGACTATTGAAGAGATATCAAGGTGCAAAGAATACATTACTTGAAGGTAATAAGATGAATTCATATAAAGAAGCATGTATTAGTCAAAAGGAGTGTGCATAAAAACACACTATACACATATCACCTAGTTGCTAAATACTACTAGTCTTTAGATTAGATAAAGGTCAATTAGGTGAGCATGCATTGAGAATGAACATATCTATACCATAGAGGATGCCTTTATGAACACGAAAAAGATCCGAAAACACATATTTGAGTCAAGATAGCACACATGCCTTCCTATACGATTTGAGACATTACATTGACAAAAATCTATCATTTTCAATCCTAAAACGTCTAAATTTTAATGTCATCAACATAATCACTTTTTATCTTCAAATATAAAACTAAATGCCTTTCCTTATTAAATTACTTTCTATATGATTAACATTTTATATTCCTATTTTCTAATATCTATATCTGCAACTCTAATTTTTTTAATCTATATATCGCATTGGATTAGGGAAAGGTTATTTTCCTTTACACCTATACGTGTCAATAATAACGCATTTAATGGGATGTGGGATTCTTAATATTAATATTTAAAAATATAGAAAGAAACAAAATCTTAGATATTGTAAAGGTTTGCCTTAATAAATTTTTTTAATTGTCGTCCTCGCGGAAACAGTAAAGCCATCTAAAAGATGATAATTTAACGTTGGTGCGTATAACAGGGCAAAAGCAACGGAGGAAGGCATTCCACAAGCGCTACAGTTCTGGGAGTGGAGGCTCCTGTTTTCGGCTGTTTGAAAATGTGGCTTCCCTTCAAACTCCTAAATCCCGGAGCAGTAGAACACATTAAACTAAGGTAGTAAGAGAAGTTGTTATGCTGTGGCTTTATAGGCAGAGAAGAGAAGCGAAACAGAGCAAGAAGAGACACATGCTATGGGTACGAGACTCGTAGCCGAACCTTTCATCCATACTCCATGCCACCACCAGACACTGATTGTATTATGTGGAAGAAAGGGCAATAAAAAGTCCAAGAGAAAGGTGCCTTCTCATTCAGCATTGAAGTTTTTTCTCTCTTAATTAAAATGATAATCATGTGCTTAGCTCACGGTTCGTCAGAACTGGGACTAACGGAGGTACCCTTTCTAGTAACTCTGCCCTTTTATTTGGCTTTTTAAAGTATTATTGAGGATCTAAAAGTAAGACTTGCTGACAACACAAGTTTATATCTAGATGTAAAATTTGCTGACAAGACAAGCTTATAAGGTTGTGAATTAAAATGCTCATTATGTGGAGGTAGCTATGCTATAAAATTTCACTTTTTCCCTGTTTTTGTTATAAAATTTGCTGGAAAACGAATACTTCTAGCTGTAATTTTGATTTGCCGGGAAAATAAGTGTAGGCCAAATTTTAGGGTTAAAATAGACGAAATTGAAAATTTGAGGATCCAGTAGTGATGCGAAGCTCTAGAAAGGATACTTAGTTTGTGAAGTTAAACGAATGTGTCATTCTAGGGCTATTTCTTTGGTCAAATTCACCCTGGGCTTCCACCTGGCTTCTTCCGTTGGGTTCCTTGCGTTCAACATTCTACACAATTTGAACACTTTATCGTTTCCCAGTGGATATTTGCATTTAAGACTTAGTTATGAAAGTCACCATGCTCTTTACCACTTGAGCTCCCAGCACCCAGCGAGTTGGATGCTGCATTTTGATTTTATCAAATTCTAATGCTTTATTGTGTCTCCCAGCAATTTGGACCTGAGGCATCATTATGAATGTCGCGATGCTTTAATGAATTAAGCATGCTACATCCAGTGAGTTGGATGCTGCATTTTACCTGATTTTAACAGTTTACTATGTCTCCTAGTGATTTGGATCCGTTTTCTTTTAGGAAAATTACTATGCTTTTACCACTAGAGCATGCTCCCAGTGAGATGGATGCTAAACGTTATCCAATTTTTAACAATTTATCACGTCTCCTGGAAATTTGAAAGTTTTACCCATTATGCAACTAACAATGCTTTTTACCAGTTGAGCACACTCCACCTGGTGAGCTAGATTCTGCGTTTTTCTCCCAATTTTAACTCTTTTTATTTTCGATGTAGATTTGGATGTGGGGTTCTGTCATGTAAGTTGCTGTGCTTTTACCACTTGAGCACTTGATTTGAATTCTGCATTTTATCCAATTTTAACACTTTTATCATGTGTCCTAGAAATTTGTCCCTGTGGCTCCACGATGCAAGTCACGATGCTTTGATCGCTTAAGCATGGCAATCAGTGAGTTTGATTTTGCATTTTGCCCAATTTTAACTCTTCATTACATTTCTTGGAGATTTAGACCCTGGACTCCTTATGAAGTTCCAATGCTTTTACCTCGTGAATTCATCCCCTTTGATAGCATAAATGCACTTATCAGTTGATGAGCTTATATTTATCATGCGCCTAGCCTTGTCATTGGTTGCTGGCTGAACTTTGTCTTTTCTACATTTTGATTCAGTTGTATTGAATATTTCTCTTTGTCTGTTGATTCCATTGAAGAATCAAACTCATATGGGATTCTGAATTTGAGGCAAAATGATTAGTCGTAGTTAAACATTAGCCATGGTGTATGGGTTCTTTTCTTGTAATGAGTGTCTCCTTTCATTCCTAGCATTGGTCATTGTGAGGTCCATTGCAAGAGTTTATTTTGTCTTCAACTTTGAGGATCAGTAGGTACATTGTAGAGGGCTCCTAGTAACTGTTAGACTTTTTCCGGTCACTCAGCAGTTGCAGCAGTTAGAAAATTCAGAATTTAGACACTATTTTAGGCAGTCTTTTGTTGGTGTTGAAATACCTATTGATAGTTTTTGCTTTTGTCCTATTGATAAGTCTAGTTTAGTTTATTGTTAGATAGTTTTTTAAGTGAATAAAGCTGTTTTTTATTCTTTTCCTTAGGCGCTTTTTGTGTGTGCTGCTATGATAAGCTTTTAGGGCTATGATACTTGTGGCTACAGTACCTATTTTCAGTTGTTTTTTAAATAATTTATTCTGGGGTGGCTGGGTATTTTTAGGTCAGATTTTGGTGTTTAAACCAATCTAAAAATAAGCAGATTGTGTGTGCTTAGTTAATGGGTTATTTATCAACCCTGGGCATCACTATTTTTTTGTAATCCAAACTGCAGAGGAGTGTTGCTATGATATTAAGAATAATATTTTTTTTCCAGAATTGCAGGCTTTTTTTGATTTCAGTTTGTTGTTTTAGGTTTTTGTGCTTTTAGTTGTTTGTGTATGCAGGTTAAGGCACTCCAGCTTTGGGTTTGATTGAACGCTAAGACAGTAGAACTTTGTTTAGACCCTAGACTGTAGAGTTTTCATACTATGTGCTGGATTTTAACATGGTTACACAATGTAGAATCTGAAATCGTCCAAGTTTCTTATGAATGGAAATGGCTGTTGCCCCTGTGAGGGAGTTGTTGGAGGGTTTCAATGGATGTGATGCCCAAGTTTTAGTGATTTAGCTGATCCATGCTTGTGAAAGGCACAAAGACCAACAATAGATTGTTGGGTGTGATGTCCAGGATCTTCCAGCCATTTGAAGGTTGATTTTAATCTGAAATAGATGGCTACTTTATTTCAATGGATGTGACACCCAAGAGTCTTTAGTGATTGAAGAGATCCAAACCTATGAGAGGTTTAAGGGTGAGATGCCCTAATTGCTCTAGTGACTGAAGTGTTGATCGACATCTAGTTAGGTTGTTGATCTAATTTCTTTTTGGTGATTTGTTCAGTATCGGCATGTTCTGGTAACTGCAGACATGACTACTCTTGGTCTCAAGAGTATGACTGGAGACTAGACTAGAGACTATTTCAGTTAGAATAGAATAGAGTCAAGTTCTGGCTTTCATCAGGAAGATGAGGAAAGGTGGTAAGAAAGGAGGACCCAAGAAGGATCAAAAGAGCAAGGAGGAAGAATCAGATTCTTTGGACCAGGGGAGGAAAGACTTGAATAACATGAAGTATTTCAAGTGCCCCAAGATGGGCAACTATGCATTTGAATGTCTTGAGAAGATGAAGACAAAGCAACAGGAGGAGTTTGCAGGG
This sequence comes from Sequoia sempervirens, assembly GCA_007258455.2. NCBI lineage: Eukaryota > Viridiplantae > Streptophyta > Pinopsida > Cupressales > Cupressaceae > Sequoia > Sequoia sempervirens. The sequence goes on along the minus strand of VDFB02029309.1, from coordinate 14,740 downwards.
AGAGTAGAAACTTTGGTTGAAGTGGATGAGTTAGCACCCGGACTTGAGACAACTTTCTCCACAATGTTGTGCCTATCCATTGACATTGTTTTTGTGTAGGGTGGTAAGTGGACAATGGAGGATCTAGACACACAATCTTCAATAAGAAGACATTCAATAATCTTGAAGGATGAGAGAATGGCATACAAGTGGAGTTGGGCAATGATGCTATTTGCTTGGTTATCAGAATGTGCTTTGTCTCCTTCTGCATGCGTTTAGATGATGTTCTTGAGTTAGACAATGTCTTACTGTTCTTAGTTAAGTGAAGAGTCTTCTTTCAGTTCCTTGCATGACAGATTGCAATGTATCATTGAGTTTGATGGTCAACAACTGATTATTAGAAAACATAACCCTAAACCTGGTCAAGTTTTGGCCAGAGAAGTTTGAGATGGTGGTCTTTGCAAGCTACTTGCTAATCCAGTCAATAAGGTATGGTAAGATGCCATGATGGAGTGTCCTATCTTTATGGAGACAATTCCAAAACCTATGGTGGAATCATTGATTGATTCCATGCATTCAAGTTTTCAACTAATGGGAATATTGAAGGGAACTGGGAAAAATTTATTGCTGAAGGCTTATCTAAGAAAGAGGGAGTTGACCTTGATGAGACTCTTACTTCAGTTGCCATAATTCTCTAAGAGAGAGGGAGTTCATTTTATTAAGTTTTTTGCTTTAGATGAGCAAGTTGCAAACATTTTGACAAAGCCTCTATTAAAACGGAAGTTTCAAATACTGAGAGAGAAGTTGGGGTTGATAGAGAGCACCTTCCTTGCAAATAATTTAGACTCTATTTTTAGCAAGATTATTTGGCCACAGCTATGCAACTTTTTTGGGCATTGAAATACCTATTGATAGTCTTTAACTTTGTCCTATTGATAAGTGCAAGTTCAGTTTATCTTTAGGTGCTCATTTTTTAAGGCACTTTTTATAAGGCACTTTTTTCATATATTTAGGACTACAGTTCCTACATCTACAATACATAAGTTATTTTTTAATATTTTACTCTGAGTCAGCTGGATATTTTTAGGTCAGGTTTTGGTATAAAACAATCTAAAAATAATTCGACTGTGCGCACCTAGTTCATGGGTTATTATTAATTCTTGGCACCAGTATTTTTATTGTAATCCAAACTGCAGAGTAGTGGTATTGTGATTTTAAGAATAATATATTTTTTTCCCAGAATTGCAGACTTATTCTGATTTTAGTTATTGTTTTAGTTTTTTCATACTCTCAATTTTCTTTATATGTAACACTCCAGCTGTATGTTTGTTGAAGGCTAAAACCGTTGAATTTTATTAAAATCCTAGAGTGCAAAATCTGCATACCATGTGCTGAATTTTAGCAATAACTAAGGTCACTTGGCTTTAGGAAGGGGGGGCAATTGTCTTAGTGGTTGTGAGGTACCATATTGTTGATATATATGTAGGACCTTTTAAATTTTTAAGGTTTTATATTATGGACACGTGAATATAACACATATTTTGTTGGAGCCATTAATAAGAAAGCTTAATTATTAATAGGAATGGGAGCATTAATCTGAAATGCTTATTGAGGATTGCTATAGTAGATTTGATAATGATTGTCATGTTTAAAGCTGATTTGTGGTTTGTTATCCGCAAACTTTATCCCCTTGGAAAGAGTGAGGCCACAACCATTTTGTATAAGGCTTGCGTTGGGCAGCCATAAGTGCTGCTCCCCAAGTGCAGGCACTTCCAAAAGTCTGTGAAGTACCAGCATCAAGGACTGCCATAGAGAGAAGAATGCTGCATCAATATTACTAGCCACCTGGGTGCATAGGCAAAACCAAAATATAGTTTTTAATAATTTAATATTATTAAATGATGTGGAGGTGCTGAATTATAATATCACACCGTTATAGTGTTTTTTAATGTAGTTTCTTGAGCACAATTCAGAGAAGATAGATTGTGTGTGTTAAATTCTGAACATGCTGAAATCCTGATTGGGGGTGTGAGGCATGAGACTAGTTTGATTCTATTTCTTTGTATTCTTCACACTTGCCAATGGTTTCAAAGTTCACTTACCTGTTCTCTGCTCTATGAAGATTATACTTTGTTCTTTAAATCTTTTGCTGGCCGTTGTAAGTTGCATTTGGTGAAGTTTTGTCAGCACCTTTTGAAGAAGCCATGTTTTGGGCCTAAAGGTCACTTTGTTAGTAGCTAGAGCAGTTTTGCATTCTAAAAAGCCACACCTCTATTACCATGCTTATGACTATGCAAAGCAACGTTTGATTTATTTTGTCTATATTGTTTGCTTGAGAAAATTCCTTTAAGAGAATGATTCATTCCAATATGTTTAAATATGTCGTGTAGTGGTGTTGTCATGGAATTTTTCAACTTCAATTTGTAAAATTTAATGCCTTCCATGAAAGCCCAAATGGTTCCATGTCTTTCCTATGTCATCATTTGTCCATGTTGAGTTTCATAGTTTGAGTCTTAGTGGAGGATTGATTTCATAAAACTTCACAATGTTATATTCCCAAAGTGTGCAAATAGTCTCAAGGAAGGTGAGTTTTCATGAAAAAGCAAAAAATTGTAAGGCATAAGTGAAGAATTCCTTTGGATAAGAGTGTTCAAATTTTCATGCAGTTATGTAGGTCTTGTGCACTTGCATGATTTGTTCGAAAGTTTGTTTGTTTAGTCATTGATGGGGTTGCAAAATTATCTTGCAACAATGCAAAAGTTTGCACACTTGGTTGATATCTGCAAAAGCCTCCTTGTTCTATGCAAATCGGAGTTGTAGGCTTTCCTTGCAATTGTGCAATTGTTGCAGTCTTGCTTCATATGTTCGAAAACTCACTCGGGCCTATTGTATTGGATAGCTAGACTTTTCTTGTAGCCCTACAATCTTTGCTTGCTTGCTTGAAAACCTTGAACATCCACCTCATCTCCAATTGTGAGGTTTTTCATCTACCTTGCATATTGCCCATTTGTGTCAAATGTTTGAAATTGTGACAGGAATCATTCCTTTATTTCATGCACATGTGTACTAAGTTTATAAAATTTTGCACCTCATCATTTAAAAACATGTTTTCTCTCTGAATTTCGCTTTCGTCTTGTATCCTTGCTTCTCATAGCTTCCAAGTTCCTACAAAACCATTCTCGCCTTAGAACCATAGATTTTGTTGACATAATCATTGGTTTCATCATGCACATAATGTTGGAAAATGATCCTAACCAGTATATTTGTGTAACTGTAGGCTATTGCTATAATTGTTGCACGAGGAAATTGGTTTATACTATTTCCTACCATCTGTGCCCTAAGGTCCTATATAATTTGCCCAAATATGTTAGTGATGAGGTCATGTTGTTGGAGCTGTTGGAATTGATTGTCATTGATGTCAAAAGTGTATGAGAGATTGTTAGAATATTGTCATTGATGTCAAAGGTGAGAAGAGCACTTTGTCAATAGAAGAAATTGTATGATGGACAAAGGCCAAAGGCCACTAATCAATGTTCGAAGACCAAGTAAAATCAGATTGAGAAGAGTGGATTAAAGATGAAGTGTGTGAGTGGAGCAACAAAAGATATATCAATAATGAAATGAATCATATATCAATGATGAAGTAAATTGAATTCAATAAAGGATTGAATCAAATATCAAAAGGGAATGAATAGAAGATATATTATGAAGTTCTTCTTACATGATAAAAAAATTAATTAATTAAATAAGGATTGGTTTTAACCAAAAGTCACTAGGGTACGGTGAAGGGTTATGTCTCATGATGAGACAAGATATATAAGAAAAGTCATTCCATGGGATGTTATGTGTGGGAAAGTTTTATCATTCAAGAGTGAGTAAGGCATAAAAAAGGGAGGAAGGTTTTATCGTTCAAAGAAGTATTAGAATAATATCTTTCTATTTTTGATGTTAATGGTCATCTCATTGATGTTTCTAACTTCGTCCTTTGTAAACGATTGTTTCTTTTAGAAACATCATATTTTGTAATCTATTTAAGGAACATTCGTTCCTCTGATTAATACAACAACAACATCGATTCTGTAACATGGTATTAGAGCCTAGGAAATTTATTTCGAAAAATTTATAATTTCTTCCATAAATTATTCTATTTCAAATTTTTCGATTTTTTTTTTGAACAATGTCGTGTGAGAGCTAGGTCGTTTTTCTTTTGTGAAGGTCATTTGAAATTTGAGGGTTTCCCGTTTTTATTTTTTTGTGAGTTTTTCACTTAAAATCGTGACCTGCTCCTGGTAAAAAACGCGATCTGGAGGGTTTCTCTGGCCGTGGGTCTTTTATTCATTTTTAGAGCCCCTTTTTTTCAGAAACTAGTGGTGTTTTCGTGCCTTGGCTGCGATTTGATAGCGTCTCCTTTTGGTCGCGTTCTCTTCTAAGTGCGTTTTTTAAAACCACGACTAGATGTCTACATGCGAACTTCGTTTTTTTCCTGCTATCTTCTGAAATATTCCGAGCCAAATTTTTTCAATTGCAAGTTACAAACAATACGCACCCGTTAAGGTTAGCTCTAAACCAAAACGATGCTGAAACAACTCTAACCAGAATGTACACCAGGATCCCGATGTGGGCAAGGTGTGAGCATTGGTCAGAGGATTTGAATTGAAATGCTTATACAAAAACTCTAACCAAGAATGCGTCGGCGAACAACGGGCATATGGTTAGAGGATCCCTATCATCTAATAAACTGAAATGACTCGATGTCAAGAATGTGCTTTCCAAACCGAGATGGAATGGGAGCTACCATATGATGGAGATGTTAAGAATTACAATGCGATTAAGGGAAATAAGCTAGAATGCTGAAAGTACTCGACACCCAGAATGTGCTTTCTAACCCGGAGTGGGAAAGGAGCTACCATAGGGCGGAGGTAAAGGAGATACAATTGCAATTACTAAATGTAAAGTTGAGCATTACAAGTCATGATAAGCAAGAATAACAACTGCTGTCAGTACTACTGTCAACTTACAATATGAAAGATAATGCCTTGCTATCAATGTGAATCAAGTGTAAATAGAGCTGCAATAATATATATTGAATTCCCTTCAATGAATAATAAAGCTTTGATCAGAAACTCTACTATTAAGGCCAACCTGATAATCTGATTTATGACAGTCCTGTTTTCCGCATGCATGAACAGCAGCACCGAAACTCACAAATTCACTCACAACTCTCTCCAGACTCACTCAACTTTCATGAGACAGAATGCAATATGATCCTAAGATGATGGCGCCAAAGTTATGAACACAAAACAGACCCAACAGCTCCTATTTAATTAATGCACGAATCCCAATGCAAACATCAGATGGTACGGCCCAGCAAGAGGGGCGATTTGACTTTAAAAATTGAATGCTTTTGTAAAAAATCTGAAACTTAAGGAAATAGTTTGCCCTTCACAGACAGATAGATCTAAACAATACCCAGAATGATATTTTTTGTATTTTTTGACTTATGAGTGAAAACAACAATCCGCTATGAAGAATATGCAATTCCTGAAAACTCACTAATATGCATAAAACTGATTTACAAAGCAATACAAAAGCTAAAATGCAGAAAACTCACAATGAATCACTCAACACTAAACTATCTCACCACTAGTCGCTATCTTTCAAGCGAGAAGCAATGCCAATCTAGGAGGCTTTCATTCCTCGAAGCAATCCCAAAGCCAATCCGGCAGCATAACATTCCTGTAGACAAAAGATGATCCAAAAGAATAGAAGTAGCCTCCTTATAAAGACCTTTGAGAAGATCTCTTGAAAACCCTAAGAAGTGCGCCCCACCACAAGACACTTTTAGGTTTTCTGACTTTGTTTTATCTGCTCCTTCTAAATGGCGTCCCATTCCTCTAGAGATAAAAATCACTTTTAAAATAATATAACATCTCTCAAAGTTGGCGTCCAATTCCACTTGAGCAATTAACTTTAGGAAAAGTCGCAATATGTTCCTCATGAGAGAATAACCCTCAAAGTCCCCTTCTTTAAAATGACTTAAAGTCATATTGCTAGGACAAGGGGTTATTTTATAAAATAAAACATTATTGACTTCAAATAACTTATTTCTCCAAAATGAACCTTTTAAGCCAAAAATCATGATCACCCAATGAACTGCAAGTGAAGGAAAGTTGACTAAGCTGGTGCTGACTGGACCACTGCTAAATATAGAATTTACTAAAAATAGTAAATTCAAGAAGTTGCTCAGAATGCAATGCATGCGCCACCATTGCGAAGCTCTCTGAAAACCCAGAAAGAATCCGCAATCCAAAATCCCAAACTCCAACAAGCAAAACCCTAAATCTTCAAGAGAACCCACCAAACAGTCGGAAACCCTAATTTTGCCTTTGACTAGCCGACAGCACTCCGGGAATAGGCCATCAATCACTGAGAAGTGCAGTGCTAAAAATGGGGACATTACAGTCCGCCCTTCCCAAAATTGCTTATCCTCAAGCAATACCACCACAACTCCAGGAAAATTAGGACTGATCCATACCCAAACAAGTATGATCCCTGGTTCCCAAATCCGTCTTAGGAAGGACTCACCATGCCGATGCTACACTACTCTGATCACATCAGTGAAAACATCATGCCAATGTTGCACTACCCTTCCTTGTAACTCCAAGGTGTTACCATCCATGTTACCCAAACTGAAAGATCTTAAAGGACTGAGATCAATATCATGCAACATCTCATGTCCACGATGCCCCGAATCAACAGTATCAACCACACCACTGTCAATCATAATTCTAGGCAAGAAGAAAGATAAGCTACTCAACTCAAAATCAATCTCCTCAGCATACCTCCACATGGTAATAAACGAAGTCATGACTGCAAATGTGACATCTTCCAATCTTCTTGCAAGGAGGAAAGCAATCCTTTGCAAGAGCTCAACAAATTCATACTCATGTCTCCACAGGGAGCTGCTATGCCTCATCTGAATTATACTGATACCACCATGAAGACTACAGAAAACTCTCATAGTTCCAACCTCATGAATCTCAGAATGATGAATCAAAACAAGTGGTAGTTCGCTGTCCTGAACCAACAATGAGAGAGAACTATCAAAGTTAACATCACAAGCCTCCATAAGATGAACCCCGAGAATAGAGTTGGTGTGAAGGAACAAATAGTCTATGTTGTTCAAGGCTAAAGTTAGCGAAGAGCAATCTGATTTTAGTACTTTACACGAGAAAAAACAGCAGCACCCAAGAAATTCCCAAGTGTGAGTGTATGAGATGAGCATAGAGTTGCAAGTTAATCCCTCAAAAATGGCAGGAAAACATACTAGAGCAATCTCTGACTGAAAACTACCACCACTTTGGCAAGTAGTGAAAGACAAACTCTTCCAAACGAGAGTAACTTCACAAGTAAAGTGGCTGGTATGCCTCCAACCAGCAAGCATGTGTCTCAAAACCTGCCCTTGTATTAGCCGAAGGTCACTCCCAAGAGCAACCGATCGTTCATCTCTCCAATCCAAACTCAAAATTTCTCTCCAATCCATTTGTTGATGAACAAACGAAACCATCAAGTGGTTGGGAAAGAAGAGAACATCACCAACAAATCTGGAAATTTGATCCTTATCCCTCCAAAAGTTCTTTCCACAAGCAATAGGCTCCATTAACCCATGTTGAGAATCCCAAACATGGACACCTAATTGAAAAATATTTTCAACACAATGCCAAGAAATCACACGGCATTCCCAAGTGCTAGTGAGAACCAGATGTATTCTCATGAAACTGGTGTCCCCCTGAAGCTCAACCATGAAAGCTTCAATCATGTTGGAGTATGAAACATAAAATGACTTCAGGTTCAACTCCCAAAACTGACTAGTATGAGCCCAAGCATCATTCCACCCGATGGAGGGATTATCAAGATTGTAACCACCAAGTTCTAGTCCACTTTTCTCCCATACCTCCTGAATAGTCGGTCTGAAATCATCACTCCTTGCTGCTGTAATGAAGTTACCAGCAGCTACCACAACTTGTCTCATCAACATCTTGATGACATAGATGTTGAAATTACCTCGCTTCGACACCTCCCATATGGAATCTTCACCCTTGAGCCCACTTATGCATTCATTACTAATCAACAAACGAGGCACTTCCTTATGGAGAGATATCAAAGCATCCAAGCACTAGAAACCATGCTCAGTCTCATTCTCTGTTTCATCTTCCGTCTCAAAAAGAGGATTATCATAAGTTTCCTCAACACCCACTTCAAAGAAGGGATTGTCAAAAACTTGGAAGTCATTCTTTTCATCTTGCTGATCCAAATCTGCACATGCAACTTCTGATTTTCTTGAAATGCTTTCAAGATCAAACTCCTCTTGAAGACAGTCAAGATCTCCAATCACTTGATTGATTTCTTCAGCTCTTTGTGTATCCTCTTGCTCCTTGAAAAGTTTGAAATCTGCAAACTGGTCTTCAACCTCTGTTAGATCCAACTGAGTTTCTTTCAACTTGTCCTTTATTGATTTAAGCTCCAGAATGAGCTCATCAATCGTACTCTCCTTTTCATGAAAAGCACAAATGGCCTTCTTTGCAACTTCAAAGGCATGATCCCGTTCTCCAATAGAGTGCACGTACTCGGACTTCAAGGTCTCCAAGGAATCTCTGATAAGTTGCAAATTAGGAAGAGTAACTTCATCGGTCACTCCTCTACATCTCTCTTCAAGCTGAGCCTTCTAGTAAAGCTCTTCAACCAAGCTATGTGTGCGGTCAAACAGGGATAGAGCTTGCACTTCCTTGTCAATGAACACCTTGAATTGTCCTTCCCACTCATAAGAATGCGACAATGGTGAATTGCTAATGGGCTGCAACTGAAAATCAGAACCTTGTCCCTTGTCTTTACTGCCCTCCGTGCTGTTCCAACATTCTTGTACTTCACCATTGACTAGTGGATAATGTTCATTGTCATAAAGAGCATCATACTTCACAAATTCTTCGTCCCTAAGTTTGTAATCAGCTTCATGCATTGGAAAATCATATTTGTGTTTAGTAATACCTTCAAACTCTACATCTTCAAGAGCCAATTGGTTTCCTAGCTCTTCATCCACCTCACCGTCATCTTGGTCAAAGGCTAAGGTAGCCCCTAACTCGAACGAAGAATCATCGAATGCCGTTCTGAAAGTTTTAGAAGAAACATTCTCCTTGGTGGCTGCAACCAACTCGAAGGGATCACCATGGAACTTTTCATAGCAAGCTACTTCATCAAAGGCAACCTTTCCTTCTGTGCCCTCCTCATATCTTGCAATGCCAATGAAACTTTGGTCTTCATCAGGGTCAAAGGGAAATTCATCCCACAACGGTTCTCTTTCATTCCTTGGTGCCAACACACCCGGATCCCAAATGCTAGTGGGTTGATTAGGATGATCAACCAGAAAAAACTTATCATGCTCTTCACGAAGAGATGACTCTTTGAATAAGTCAACTCCCAAATTACTTAAGTTGAAATCTTCACTAGTAGCTTCCTCCAAGAGCTTAGTCTGATGATCAAGCCCAATACCTCCCATCTCACTATCATTGTACTGAAAATTAAAGTCATCAAAGCTGATTGCTTTGAATATTTTTTCATTCTTTTCTCCATTGGAATTATCATAAGTAGATGTGTTGCTGATTTTGTCATTAGCATCTTCATACTTACCCAAGAAGTCTTCTTGGTCTCTTGACATAAATTTATCTTGTGTAAACTCATGAGCTTTTTGGCCAGCAACATAAAAAGAATTATCCATCACCACATCTTCAACAAATGGAGGCATAAACACTACAAAATCTTTAGCAATAATATCATTATGGTAATGATCAAAAGCTGGTTCAAGGACACCACTAGTGTTTTCTTCATCTTGTTCTTCTTCAACGAACGCATCCCACACAACCGTCATACCTACATTTTTTGTGAAACCTTTAGCCTCAAGACCTTCATTGGATGTATTTTCATTAGAACTCAAGACTGCTGTTATGTTCTTTTCACTGAACTGTTCTTCATCACTTCCTATCACATGCAAGTCTAAGGGAGTATTTTGGGGTTCTTCCACACACTTCTCAACTGTCAGAGTTTCTTCATCAAGCTCACGATCAATATGAGGTGACGTGCACCTTGCTAGCCCGGCTTTCAGACCTAGCATAACTCTTTCTGATTCCCCACCTTATGTCAGGATCCTTCATTAGCGTAAACAGTTCATGCATAATCTCAAGTAGACACTTCTCTGTAGTCATCTCTCTCTGTACGTAGTGTTTGGTATCTCTGTCACTCATCTGTCAAGTGAACTTTGTTGGGCACAGAATGGCAGGATCTTGGCTCTGATACCACTGAAATATTCCGAGCCAAATTTTTTCAATTTTTTCAATTGCAAGTTACAAACAATACGCACCTGTTAAGGTTAGCTCTAAACCAAAACGATGCTGAAACAACTCTAACCAGAATGTACACCAGGATCCCGATGTGGGCAAGGTGTGAGCATTGGTCAGAGGATCTGAATTGAAATGCTTATACAAAAACTCTAACCAAGAATGCGTCGGCGAACGACGGGCATATGGTCAGAAGATCCCTATCATCTAATAAACTGAAATGACTCGATGTCAAGAATGTGCTTTCCAAACCGAGATGGAATGGGAGCTACCATATGACGGAGATGTTAAGAATTACAATGCGATTAAGGGAAATAAGCTAGAATGCTGAAAGTACTCGACACCCAGAATGTGCTTTCTAACCCGGAGTGGGAAAGGAGCTACCATAGGGCGGAGGTAAAGGAGATACAATTGCAATTACTAAATGTAAAGTTGAGCATTACAAGTCATGATAAGCAAGAATAACAACTGCTGTCAGTACTACTGTCAACTTACAATATGAAAGATAATGCCTTGCTATCAATGTGAATCAAGTGTAAATAGAGCTGCAATAATATATATTGAATTCCCTTCAATGAATAATAAAGCTTTGATCAGAAACTCTACTATTAAGGCCAACCTGATAATCTGATTTATGACAGTCCTGTTTTCCGCATGCATGAACAGCAGCACCGAAACTCACAAATTCACTCACAACTCTCTCCAGACTCACTCAACTTTCATGAGACAGAATGCAATATGATCCTAAGATGATGGCGCCAAAGTTTTGAACACAAAACAGACCCAACAGCTCCTATTTAATTAATGCACGAATCCCAATGCAAACACAGATGGTACGGCCCAGCAAGAGGGGCGATTTGACTTTAAAAATTGAATGCTTTTGTAAAAAATCTGAAACTTAAGGAAATAGTTTGCCCTTCACAGACAGATAGATCTAAACAATACCCAGAATGATATTTTTTGTATTTTTTGACTTATGAGTGAAAACAACAATCTGCTATGAAGAATATGCAATTCCTGAAAACTCACTAATATGCATAAAACTGATTTACAAAGCAATACAAAAGCTAAAATGCAGAAAACTCACAATGAATCACTCAACACTAAACTATCTCACCACTAGTCGCTATCTTTCAAGCGAGAAGCAATGCCAATCTAGGAGGCTTTCATTCCTCGAAGCAATCCCAAAGCCAATCCGGCAGCATAACATTCCTGTAGACAAAAGATGATCCAAAAGAATAGAAGTAGCCTCCTTATAAAGACCTTTGAGAAGATCTCTTGAAAACCCTAAGAAGTGCGCCCCACCACAAGACACTTTTAGGTTTTCTGACTTTGTTTTATCTGCTCCTTCTAAATGGCGTCCCATTCCTCTAGAGATAAAAATCACTTTTAAAATAATATAACATCTCTCAAAGTTGGCGTCCAATTCCACTTGAGCAATTAACTTTAGGAAAAGTCGCAATATGTTCCTCATGAGAGAATAACCCTCAAAGTCCCCTTCTTTAAAATGACTTAAAGTCATATTGCTAGGACAAGGGGTTATTTTATAAAATAAAACATTATTGACTTCAAATAACTTATTTCTCCAAAATGAACCTTTTAAGCCAAAAATCATGATCACCCAATGAACTGCAAGTGAAGGAAAGTTGACTAAGCTGGTGCTGACTGGACCACTGCTAAATATAGAATTTACTAAAAATAGTAAATTCAAGAAGTTGCTCAGAATGCAATGCATGCGCCACCATTGCGAAGCTCTCTGAAAACCCAGAAAGAATCCGCAATCCAAAATCCCAAACTCCAACAAGCAGAACCCTGAATCTTCAAGAGAACCCACCAAACAGTCGGAAACCCTAATTCTGCCTCTGACTAGCCGACAACACTCTGGGAATAGGCCATCAATCACTGAGAAGTGCAGTGCTAAAAATGGGGACATTACATCTTCAGTCCGCGCGACGTTTCTTTGCCTGCGACGAAATTCTTTTCCGTTTCTTCTGCTTGTGCCTCGAGCTGATGGCCGCGTTTTCAAGACGTCTCACCACAATTTTTTGTCAGGTTTGGATGCGTTTGTGCTGAAGTGTTTAAGCCCGCGTTTTTCCTCTATGGATTTGCGTTTTTTTTAAAAAATCCTTTGTTTTTTGGCGCCAATTTTCAGAAAACCTCTATTTTTTGGCCGCCTAGGGTTTCTCAGAAAGCGACGGCTCTGAGCTCGTGATTTTCCAGGTGTTATTGTGGCCTCGGTGGATTCGCCCTCAGTTTTGGTACTGTTCTTTTTGCAGCAGCTAGGGTTTGTGTACAATCCACTAATTTCTTGGACGGATTCAAAATCTACCTACATATTCTTTGTGGGTTTTTTGTGAAGATTTCTGAAATATGCCAACCAATTTTTTCTTGAATTATCATAACACAAACCAGCACTAGCCAACTGGATTAGCGTTAGCATCAAATTGAAAACCAAGCTTAAAAGAAACTCAACGCCAAGAATGCACACTCAATCCCAATGAAGGAAAGGTGTTGTCATATGGCGGAGCAACTAATGAACAATACTTGAATTGAAACAAACTCAACGTCAAGAATGTGCACTCAAGATCCCATTGAGGGCGAGGTGCTAACATATGACGGAGTGATTAATTGAAAACTGAAACAATAGGCGGATAACCAGCCATGAGAATTTCCACGCTACCACTTGAACAGTGGGGGGAAAACATTACAATACAAAACTAATTCATCCGCTGCGGCGGGCATCCACTTATGAATGGGAATTCGCCACTTTATAGTGGGTGACTAAAGAGAGATTAATTGTTCTTTCTCCACACTGGCGGTAAACCATCCAGGGGTTACAAATGTATGAAATTATAACAAGTAATTGTAGCAATAACAATGGTTGGATTAGTACTACTAAATCTCAACCTTACAATCAAGGAATCTGCAAATACAAGTATTACAATGATAGAGAATAATGCTAAGATGTAAAGAATGAATGCTTTACAATGTTTATCCCTCAAATGATGAAGTAAAGGCCAAAAAACAGCAAACTAATGCAATCTGATATAAAAATCTGAGTTCTGGAAATTCTAATCAGCAAATAGAAAACACCATGAAATGCTCATAACTTCATCAATATACCTTCAAATTGACTGAAACCTTTTGCAAAGGCTCTCTAGGAGTATGGCGCCCAAGAACAAGTCATAAAACAGCATCAAATCCTCCACATTTATTTGGCACGAATCCCAATGTTCTCTAAGAAGGTACGGCCTGGCTGGAAGGGCGATTTTGCTCTTAAAAATCAGGTTCTTTGAATTTAGATCTCATCTTCTATGAGAAGGGTCGCCCAATGTCAACAATCACATAGCACGAATGCCCAGAATGAAATAAAATTTACTCACAAAGCTGTATACAAAATTCACTTTCAGCTGTAGATGAACCAGCAACTCAAAAATGATAATAAACTCCAAAATTCTTCAACAATAGGCTCAATCTGCTAGTCTGGATGAGAAGCAGCAAATAAACCAATTAGGTGTTGTCTTTCAAACACGAAATTGATTGGAATCTAGGAGGTAAGCATCCCTCGAAGAAATACTCACAATGTCATTTCGACAGCATAACTTTAGCAATTAACAATGGATCCTCAGCTCTTCAAACAGCAACAATATATAAGCTTTAGTTGGAAAATGAAGCAACAAAAACTCTTCAAATTCCAAGAAGTTGAATCACTTCAACTTCCAAAAGGGACGCCACCTTTTTGCCTTTTACTTTTTTTTTTTTGAAATAATAAAATATCATTCAACTTCCCTTTTAGGCATCCATTTCATATTGCAACAATAAAGCATTTATTAAATAATTAAATGCTCACTTGACCCCTTTATGTCCCCTTCTTTAAAACAACTCGAAGTCATCAAGCCTAGGCATGGGGTACAACTTCAAGACATGAAAATTGACTAAGTCTGAAACTCAGTCCAAGGAGATAACTAAATACAATGCCCAAGCTGCAACTGATGAATTGCTAAAAATAGCAAACTGACAAATGTCAAACTGAACCAAGTTGATGATGATGCTTCTGCCAAAAATGAACTTACTAAAAATAGTAAATGCCAAAAATAGTAAGTTAACTTCAAAACCATCAGAATGACAGAAAGCCAAACTGAACACTGAACTGCAAAGGATTGAATTGCTGCTAGATAGATATTGCCAAAAGATAGACTTGCTAAAAATAGCAAACTGCTATAAATAGTAAGTCTGCACAACATCCTCTGAACGCCAACTGAGCAGTATCTGAAAGAGGAAACCCTAGTTTTATACTTCAGCTTAGCCTACGGATTTCCGGAAATAGGCTAAATCCAAAAGAAGAGTGCATGGCCAAAATGGGGACATTACAC
>VDFB02029307.1:0-16173 GCA_007258455.2 Sequoia sempervirens | reverse complement strand
TATAGATCTAAATCTTCCAATTTTTCCAAGTAGCAGCATCAAAATGTCGAAAATAAATTTTGTAGATGAGTTTCTGTGAGATGACAACTTTTGCAACTTTTTCAACTTCTTCAAATTTTCTCTTCAATAGGTCTTCAATCTTTCTTCCACCTATATCTTCAAACACAACATAAAAGGGAAAAATTATTTGTTTTTGGTGAATGGGGGTTTGCCAAGTGATCAAACCTTGTTTTGGTAATCAAACCTTGAAATGAAATGAAACATGAAAGAGGGAATGAAGAATGAACAAATAAATGTTGCCACTCAACAAACCCTTGAATAAACCTTGGAATGAAAATATGAAACTTTCATGAAATGGATTCAATGGATGTGGATATTGAACTTTAAATCTTGCTTGAAATAGTAATTTTAATACTTGAATGGATCATGAAACCTACATCACCATATTAGCTCCAAAAACATCCATGATGCGAGAAGAACTTGACATGAAAATTGGATCTTGAATGCTGCAATAAACCTATAATAAATCTTCTCTTGAATGCCTTTGATTTCTCTTGAAATGCTCTAATAATTCTCATAAAATTACTAGATTTCTTAGATAAAAAATGCTAGGTGAAACATAGTGAAATAACCTTATATTTATAGATCTATGTATCCTCAATTTACCGAAATTCAAATGTCACAAGCCAACATTGGATCATAGGTTTTAAAAAATTAAAATATCACCAAAAACATAATTTAAATTTAGGTCCTAAGGTTTAGGGAGGACCCATTCACCTATGGGCGAATGGGTCCCAAGTCCCCAAACCTAGGACACACATTGCTCAATTAGAAGTGTTATGTTAAGGCATTAATGAATGTCAAGTTTCCTCTTTAGAAAATGCAATTAAATAGGCTTTGTAAATGAACTAAGGGGCCAATTAAGGAAAATTAAGTTCAATCAATTAGAGGAGCCCTAAATAAGTGTGAAAGTGTAAATAAATACATTTTACAACACTAAATTAAGGCACAGTTATGTCCAAATTAACTAGGAGGACCTAAACAAGTGAGGAAATGTAAAGGGATACATTTTTTGTCACTATAGATACAAAAGTTGATTTTCAATAATAGAATGCATTATATTCTCAAAGTCATAATAAAAGGTTAGGTATAAAAAATGGGGAAATTAAATGTTTTTAATTTGTAAGAAAAAAGGTCACACAACTCGGTCTTGCAAAACTCAAACCAAATATTTTCTTAAAGGAAATATCAAATATCAATCAAAAGAAGGTAACTTAGTCTGTATTGAGGATAAGAATTAGGATCCATCAAATGATACTTTTGCTGATATTAATAAGAATGGATTCATACTTTGACCCTTCAAATTGAAGGATAGTGACACTGAAAGATGGAGTAATTTCCATCATGTCAAGTTAGCTTCACACTTTGAGATGTTGATTTGCATGAGAAGATTTTTTACTTTCTTTCTTTCTTTCATTTTTGGTGGTGATGGATTTCAAGAATACATGTATTATAAAGTTTGATTTTTAGAAATAGGTAAGGGATTTGATATTGCACTAAATATGTATTTTTTTCCAACAATTTTATGAGACTATGATCAAGAATTATATGCTTCTAAGGGTCATAAAAAAAATTGATGGAGCTCTGTTACAACTCAATATGGATTGTTGTTGAATAATTCAAGAATCTATGGTCTGGGAGTTCAAAGAAAAAATAACTCAAGACTTCAGCTCGAAGCTACACCCTCATGAGGGTCACCAAGTAGCTTGATGTAGTTCCACCTTTAATTCAACATTTGTTTCTTCAAGGAAAGTTCATCTCATCAATTTATGTAATCAACAAGTTTTGTTATGTAAACCTTGAGGGGAACCCTAAGCAAGGTGATTTTGTGGTTTCAGGTTACTTTTGTAGGAATGATGTAATAAAGGGGGAATGTTAGTGTAGACTACTATTACATTTCTTGTGTAATGGTAAATGCCAATTTTTATCAAGTGTTATTCTAACTAATTCCACCAATTGTTTCTCATTGTATAAATACATTGGTACTCTTCAAATAATAAATATCAAGTATTCACCTTCAATTTATTCATGATTATAAAAGTGTGATGTTGAGTGTATTTGGGTCAAAAATAATATTTTTTAGAATTTTAATTTTGTATGTTTTCAAATTTTGACAAAATTTAGAGATGGTAACTTGAAGATTCATTAATGACTAAACCTAGATATTTAAAGCAAAATAATAATTTATTTACTTTTAAATTTAAAATTCATAAAATGTCATTATTTGTGCAATCATAACTCCCATAAAAATAATGTGTGCTTCCATTGGGATTTTTTCACATGGAAATAAAAACCTTACCCATCCTCAAGATTTTTGTAGAAGACTAACCATTTGATCTTGTTTAGGATTAGTGGATAGGAGGTTGAGTGGCCAATTACCTAGACACTTGAGGAGGGTTGGGGAAAATGTTGAAGAATATCCATGAATAATGTGAATTAATTAATGAAAATTAAATATAATACATAATTAAGAATACTACATTAATGAAATATAATTAATTTGTGCAAACACTAAAGAAACCCTTATCTAGGTGTATATGTTGAACAAAAATGGAATGCACACTTGATCCACTTGATATTATCTTTTTGATGTGTTATTGGTGGAATGTGGTTACTTATGAGACCATAAATATGATAGTAGGATTAATATTATATATTAATTAAATAGTAGCATAATGGTATGATAATAGAAGATTCTCAAATGGAATGAGAGACCTCCACTTTATAATTTTTTCATGATGAAAACCAATGGCCAAGATACATTGGTTAATAGAGGGCTATGATTTGAGGAAGATAGATGAATGGATGAAATAATTATCCTTATGACAAGTGTCACAAGAGGAATAGAGGTGTAAGAACTAGGTATGATCACACATGTTTGAGAACATCATAGGTAAAGAATAGAGTGGATTGTGAAAGGAAAAAATCTAAGAGTTAGGTTGGTTATGAAGTGACATTTGCACGTTCTGATATTGGCATGGTGTGATGGTTTAAAGGTGACATTGTTGTTATTTCCACCAAGGTTCAAACCTCATTAGGGTGGTATTGTTTAGTGGTTTTATTGGGGATGAGGTCCCCCATTTGTGACCTCACAGATTCATAGCTCTGGATCAAAAGCGTTTACCCCTTCAAAATAAAAGTGACATTAAATGCTCAAAATGTGTGAGCATGAGGGGGTAGGGACACTTGTCAAGTAATGGAAATTTTATATTTTGATCCATGTAAATGGATTCAATGGTTGGAATTAAATGGATAAGGATTGAGGGTGATGTGGATTTAAATATTGGAGGAAATGTTAATGAAGATTAATTATCCTAAATCAATTAATTAAGTAGGTATTAATTAATTAATTTAGTTGGAGGATTTGGGGGATAAGGTTATACTTAATTAAATAAATTATTATGTATTTAATTAAGGGTGAGGGATAAAGGTGAGGGGATGGATTAATTAAATAAATGAATAATAATAAGAATTTGTTTAATAAGATAAGATAGGGTAAATCCAAATGTGGTTGAGTATGGAAAAAATTAGGCCTATCCATTTTTCCCCTTTTTGATATGGTGTCACTATTGTAATAAATAATATTGTATCAAAGAAGAATAAAACATAGTGGGTAGAAAGAGACAAGGACTAGTGACATGATGTATTATTCATTGGAAGGATGAGGAGGGATTTTGGTATGGCCCCTCAAGAGTATAGGCGGGTGTAAAGAACATGGGTGTGCTCTTGAAATGGATATGAGGACTAGATGGTAAGGAAAGAAAATCATAGAGGATAATATGGATGGGAATTGAGGAAATGAGTAGGATCGATGAGAGTCATGTTATAGTGGACTAAGAAACCTTGGTATTATATTGTACTTGATGTTATATACCAAGGTAAGTTGGTGCAGGAGCACCTAGGCTAAACTCCAGTTTGTTATGTTCAATTTTGGCTTGTACCTGACCTTAGCCAAGTTAGGGTAATGGTGTGTTTATTTTGGACCTTAGAAGGTCTTGCTTGTGTGTGGTGAGTTAGTCACTAGGACTAAAATCATCTTAGTGTAATCATTGTTGTTAAATTTTTCTTTAATTAGCCTTAGACAGCTTATGTTGGAATGTAAAGCATTAAATGTGTGCTAAACACATATAAGTTGTTAGAAGATGCCAAGAGGTAGTTAGGGGAGTTGTTGGCTCAGAATCAAGGAGATTGAGGTCCTAAGATGTAGGATGATGGCAAAGTTGCAAGAATGTTGCAAAGTTGCATGACAACATTGTTAGGTTGCATGCAACTTAGTTGTCTTGGATTCCCTAAAAATTAGGAGTATGGGATCGATCAACTTCCCTTGAAACATGGAAAAGGAATCTATGTAGGTGTGGTGGCTCGTAGACAAGCAGTTAGAATGCATTGTAATCAAGTTTTGGTTTGAAGGAATAGAGAATTTTTTGCATTTTCTGTGTATACCGTATGTTCTTGTGTGACAGTGCTATTAGATGAATTAGGAGTGTTGATTTGTTAGTAGATTTGTGTTTATACAATAGTTTTGAGTATCTTCCATTTTGTAATCAAGTTGCTTTGAATTGATTTAGGGCTTTGAATTCATAAGTTGAGGTTGTAGAGAGTTTTGTTGTTTTGTATAGTCTAGTCAGTCTCTTCATGGCTCCCCCATAAACTCTGATCACGGGAACTTCCTGAGATTAGTTGGGTATGGAAGGGGAGCCAATGAACTGTAAATATTTAGCAATAGGAGTCATGGGAAGGCGAGCTAGGACAATCCGATTAGGAGTTTGATGGTAAAAAGTGGAGAATATAGGCAAGGGTTACAAGTACTGTACGAAAAAAGCATGGTATCAGGTAGGGTAAGATAGGATCTTCACATGCCAGAAGGATTGAAGCTTCAACCAATCCATTTGTGTGAGAAATTAGGAAGAGATCATTGAAACCCTAAGAATTAGGCCTAATAGCCCTTTTTACCCTTGATTGTAGGAACCTACTGTACAGAGGAGACAGAGGTTTGGAGCCCTATGAAACATTTAAAGGCTCAAAAAGGGTGCCTAGAAATGAAGTTTATTTGCTAGGTTGTTTGGCAAGTTAAAGCAAGAAAAGCAAAAAGGTGACTGGTAAGGGCTACAAGGAATTAGGCCTCACCAAGGAAAATTCTTGAAATTGGGTAGTGTGAAGATTGAATACCATCCTAAATGGATCTAATTGGATGTGAAAGGCATGTTTATAGTACCTCTAGCTCCCCTGCAACAGTTCAAGATTGTATGTGATGTTGGTACTTAGATTCCTCTAAGTCCAAGAAAGAGTATACCACTTTCAAAAGAGGTGTTGGTCTTCCAAGGTAAAGCACAATTGAAAACTCTTGGAGAAGAGTTGGAGTAGGACTTGGTTAATCATCCAAGCCCAACAAGAACCCATTGGTGATATCAGGTTCTAGGAAGGAGACAGTGAAAAGGTCTTCTAAGAGATTGTGTAAGCAAGCTTTGGTTCACCATACACCATATTGGTATCAGAGCCTTTGTTTGATCAAGGCTTGTGATTGATGTTGCAGCCCACTAAGTCGGTAGGAGAGAACACACCAGAGGAAAGAACCATGGTGACTAATGTTGAGTTATCTAAGAAGGTAGAAGAGCAAGAGGAGGACAACCGGCTGCTAAGAGAAAGGTTGTCTTGAATGGAGAAGCTCTTGGATGAAGTCCAAGAAACAGCAGACAAAGTGAAGGATAAGATAGAATAGAAGGAAGAGCAGGAAGCAAAGGAAAAAGAAGAGGACTTGGAGGAGGAAGCTCCAAAACCTGACCCTGTTCTTGCTGAAGAACCCTTCTTGAAGGCATTGCAGGCCTTAAGTGGCAAAGCCTTGGAAGGAGTGCCACTATTCAGTGGACAAATGGACCTTGATTTAGTTGTGGACTAGATTGAGAGTATTGAAAATCACTTTAAATGTGATGGTATAATAGAGGCCCAAAAAGTAAAGGTGGCCAAGTCAAGGTTGAGAGGAGCAGCTCTCACATGGTGGAAATTTGTACAAGTTGAAAGAGAGAAAGAAGGCAAGGGTCCCATAGTTACATGTAGAGGAATGGTAACTAAAATAAGGAAGACCTATCTACCTGATGACTATGAAGTTCAGTTGCATAGGAGAAGACACAATCTTAGGAAAAAAGATATGGATGTTCAAACATACACCAAGGAGTTTCAAAAATTGTGCCTCAGATCAAAGGTGGTTGAAGATGAAAGCATCAAGCTAGCAAGGTATTTGAATGGGCTTAAGTTGTCTATCCAGGCAGACATGAGCCTAGTGAACTTCAAAACCATCTACCAATGCTATCAAATGGCATTAAAGATAGAGGAGAAAGGAAAAAAGAAACAAGAGAAAAACCCCAAAAGTAGAGGTAAAGGGAAAGACAACAGAGGACAAAGAGGTGGTTATGGTGGAAGGAGTTCAGAACCAAGGGCCCAAGGAGAAGTCAGATACTCTGAGCAGCAAGAAGGAAGCTCTAGTAGAGGTGGTAGAGGAAGAGGCCCCAACTCCAGAGGAAGAAGTGGTGGACAAGGAAGAGGTAACTACTTCACCAACATGAAATGTTACCACTGCAATCAATTGGGACACCCGGCCTATAGATGTCCAGAGAAAGGTAGTACTTCTCATGGAGGAGATAAGAGAACTAACCTGGTTCATGATGAGACAACTACAGCAGATAAACATCCTGAAGTACCATTGAATTCAGAGGAAGGTGAGAACCTCATGATGAGGAGAACTTTGATCAAGGAGCCGGTGAAAGAAGAACTAAGCCAAAGGAGGTCCCTATTTAGGATAAAGTGTAAGATAATGGGGAAAGTGTGTAGAGTCATCATTGACTCAGGGTCTACTGACAATATTGTGTCAGAGGAGACAGTCAACAAGCTGAAGTTAACAAGGATACCCCACAACAATCCTTACAAGGTCACATGGCTCAATAAAGGTCAACATGTCTTGTGAATGAACAAGCATGGGTGGAGTTCTCAATTGGTAGGTACAAGGACAAAGTTTTGTGTGATGTGTTACCTATGGATGCATGTCACTTGCTCCTAGGTAGACCATGGCAATTTGATCACCAAGTTGTGCATGATGGAGCAAAGAACTCCTATACTTTCAAGAAAGATAAGGTAACCTTCAAAATTTAGTCTTTGCTAGAAGATACAGAGGTGTAGACAGCAGGTCCTAAACTACTCATGGTTGGTGAAAAAGAGTTCCTGGAAGCCTTGGAAGAAGGAGAAGGAGTTGGTTATGCAGTGATGATAAAGCCAAGAGAGGTAAGCAATGAGAAAAAAACTGAAAAACCAGAGTTACCTAAGGAGATACAGAAATTGTTGCAGACCTATGAAGGCATTGTAAGTAGTGGTCAACCAGCAACATTACCCCCTAAGAGAGCCATAAGTCATAGGATAGACTTGATACTAGGGGCTACCCTACCAAACAAAGCAGCCTATAAGATGACTCCTCAACAAAATGAGGAAATAGCTAGGCAGATTCAAGAACTCCTAAACCAAGGTCTTATTAGAAAGAGCATTAGCCCATGTGCAGTACCCACTGTCTTAGCACCTAAAAAGGGAGGAGAATGGAGGCTTTGCACTGATTCCAGGGCCATAAATAAGATAACCATCAGGTATAGGTTCCCTATCCCTAGGATTGAAGATCTCATGGATTGTCTAGGTGAAGCTAGGTATTATACCAAGATAGATTTAAAGAGTGGTTATCACCAAATTAGGATACATGAGGGAGATGAGTGGAAAACAGCTTTCAAAACCAATGAGGGTCTCTATGAGTGGCTAGTTATGCCATTTGGATTGTCTAATGCCCCCTCCACATTCATGAGACTCATGAATGAAATCCTCAAAGACTACATTGGCAAATTTGTAGTAGTGTATCTTGATGATATACTGATCTATAGAAAAACAAGAGAAGAGCACCTCCAACAGATAGAGTTGATTTTCAAGAGGCTGCAGGAGGAGAAGTTGAAGATCAATTTGGAAAAGTGTGAGTTCATCAAAACAGAGCTGGTGTACCTTGGATTTGTGCTATCACATGGCAACTTGAAGATGGACAGCAGCAAAGTGGAAGCCATCCTCAATTGGCCTACTCCAAAGACAACAACAGAGGTAAGAAGCTTCCATGGTCTTGCTCAATACTATAGGAAGTTTATAAGATAGTTTAGTGCTATTTGTGCTCCTATGTTAGATACTATTAAAGGAGGAATGAAGACTAAGTTTGTATGGAATGAGCAAGCTAACAAAAGTTTTGAGTTATTAAAAGAAAAGATAGCTACACAACCTATTTTGGTGTTACCAAGCTTTGAGAAGCTATTCACCATTGAGTGTGATGCAAGCAATGTGGCTATTGGAGTTGTTCTCAGTCAAGAGGGCAGACCGGTGGCTTTTCATTCAAAAAAGTTAAGTGAAGCCAAGAAGAAGTATTCTTATTATGACCTTGAGATGTATGCATTGGTCCAAGCTCTAAGGAAATGGAGGCACTACTTGCTTCCCAAGGAATTCATAGTTTATTCAAACAACCAAGCACTCAGTTTCCTAAATTCACAAGAGAAGTTGAGTCACAGAAACATGAAATGGGTGGAGTACTTGCAAGCTTACACCTTTAATATCAAGCACAAGAAAGGAGCTCTCAATAAGGTGGCAGATGCCTTGAGTAGAAGAGTCCTCACAATACAAGAGATTCAGTTGAAGAGCATGGGAATAGATCATTTCAAGGATTTGTATGCAGATGATGAAGATTTTGTAGACATCTATAAGGTATGTGTTGAATACAAGAATCACTTCCATAGTAAATATGTTGAATATACTTTACAAAGTGATCTTTTGTTTAAAGGGAATTAGCTATGTGTTCCTAGAGGTTCTATTAGAGAGAATTTGATACAAGAAAAGCATATTGGTGCATTGAGTGGTCACTTTGGGATCACCAAGACACAAGAACTTGTCCAAAGGTTTTACTATTGGCCAAGGATGAACCTAGATGTTAGGAGGTATGTGGAGAGTTGTATG
The DNA here is from genome assembly GCA_007258455.2 of Sequoia sempervirens. Classification (NCBI taxonomy): domain Eukaryota; kingdom Viridiplantae; phylum Streptophyta; class Pinopsida; order Cupressales; family Cupressaceae; genus Sequoia; species Sequoia sempervirens. The sequence goes on along the minus strand of VDFB02029307.1, from coordinate 7,098 downwards.
GTGTGTCAAAAGGCTAAGGGTACTTCTTCAAATGCAGGCCTATACCAACCACTACCTATTCCTACTAAGCCATGGGAATGCTTGAGTATGGACTTTGTAGTTGGGTTACACAAGACAAGACAAGGCATGGACAGTGTTTATGTGGTTGTGGACAGATTCAACAAAATGGCTCACTTTATGCCATGTAAAACAACCAATGATGCCAGTCAAATAGCCTCTCTTTTCTTCAAAGAGATAGTAAGGATTCATGGATTACCAATCAGCATTGTATCAGACAGAGACACTAAGTTCATGAGTCATTTTTGGAAGACTCTTTGGCAAAGATTGGGCACTAATTTATCCTTTGGATCTGCATACCATCCCCAAACTGATGGTTAGACCAAAGTGGTTAATAGAACTCTTGGGAATCTCTTAAGGTGCTTGACCAAGGAGTATGGTCAACAATGGGATCAATTGATTGGGCAAGCTAAATATGCCTACAATAACACTGTGAAATGATCAACAGGGAAGAGTCCCTTTGAAATTGTCTATGGACTACATCCTAGAGGAATTTATGAGCTGAGAGACTTAAAGGATGGAGTCAAGGGAAGTGGATATGCTGATGATTTTGCCTATGCAATGCAAGAGGTTCATGATACAGTCAGAAAGACATTGGCAGAAAATACCATGAAGCATAAGACCAAGGTGGATGAGCATAGAAGAGAAGTGCAGTTCCATGTTGGAGATTTGGTGATGGTGCATTTAAACAAGTCTAGACTGCATAAAGAAGTCCCTCATAAGTTGCAAATGAAGAGGATAGGTCCCTGTCCTATCTTGGAGAAATATGGAAATAATGCTTTCAAGGTGTAGTTACCAGATGACAGTGGATTGTTCCCTATTTTTAACATTGCAGATCTAGTTCATTACAAAGGACCACCACCAAACATGGATCAAACCCTCCATGAAGTCATCCAAGATGTGGAAGAACTCAAACTGCCGTCTGCTACAGTCAAACAAGCTGACAGTGTATTGGATACTAGGGTCTATAAGAGGACTAGAACCAAAGAATAAAAAGAACATCTGATTAAAAGACATGGTCAACCTGATGCTGATGTAGTGTGGATCAAGGAGTCAGAGTTCAAGAAGTTGGGCATTGATCTCAACTTGCTCAATCCAAGGGTGGATTGAAATCTTTTGTTTTGGGGAGGATAGTGTAGGAGCACCTAGGCTAAACTCCTGTTTGTTATGTTCAATTTTAGCTTGTACGTGACCTTAGCCAAGTCAAGATAATGGTGTGTTTATTTTGGACCTTAGAAGGTCTTGCTTTTGTGTGGTGAGTTAGTCACTACGACTAAAATCATCTTAGTACAATCATTGTTGTAAAAATTTTCTTTAATTAGCCTTAGACAGCTTATGTTGGAATGTAAAGCATTAAATGTGTGCTAAACACATATAAGTTGTTAGAAGATGCCAAGAGGTAGTTAGGGGAGTTGTTGGCTTGAAATCAAGGAGATTGAGGTCCTAAGATGTAGGATGATGGCAAAGTTGCAAGAATGTTGCAAAGGTGCATGACAACAGTGTTAGGTTGCATGCAACTTAGTTGTCTTGGATTCCCTGAAAATTAGGAGTATGGGATCGATCAACTTCCCTTGAAATTTCAAAAAGGCATCTATGTAGATGTGGTGGCTCATAGACAAGCAGTTAGAATGCATTGTAATCAAGTTTTGGCTCTTGAAGGAATAGAGAATTTTCCATTTCAGTGTATACCATATGTTCTGTGTGATGTGCTAGATGAATTAGGAGTGTTGGATTTGTTAGTAGATTTGTGTTTCATAACAGTTTCGAGCATATTCCATTTTGTAAATGAAGCTGCTTTAAACTAAGCGTTGGGAGGTCAGAGAGCCTTGTTTTGGTACCCGCCGCTTCATGGCTCCCCCATAAACTCTGACCACGGGATCTTCCTGAGATTAGTTGGGTATGGAAGGGGAGCCAATGAACTATAAATATTTAGCAATAAGAGTCATGGGAAGGTGAGCAAGCATTTTTAAAATCAAACCCTAGGCGAGCTAGGACAGTCTAGTTAGGAGTTTGATGGTAAAAAGTGGAGAATATAGGCAGGGGTTACAAGTACTGTACGGAACAAGCATGGTATCAGGTAGGGTAAGATAGGATCTTCACATGCTAGAAGGATTGAAGCTTCAACCAATCCATTTGTGTGAAGAATTAGGAGGAGGTCAGTGAAACCCTAAGAATTAGGCCTAATAGCCCTTTTTACCCTTGAATGTAGGAACCTACTGTACGAAGCAGACAGAAGTATGGAACCCTGTGAAAAATTTAAAGGCTCAAAAAGGGTGCCTAGAAATCAAGTTTATTTGGTAGGTTGTTTGGAAATTTAAAGCAAGAAAAGAAAAAAGGTGACTGGTAAGGGCTACAAGGAATTAGGCCTCACCAAGGCAAAATTCCCTGAAATCGGTAGTGCAAGATTGAAATACCATCCTAAAATGGATCTAACCGATGTGAAGGCATGCTTTACGTGACCTCTAGCTCCCCGCAATAGTTCAAGATTGTATGTGATGCGCTGGTAATTTTTAGATTTCTAAGTCCAAGAGAGAGTATTACCACTTTCAAAAAGACGGTTGGTCTCCAAGGTAAAGCACAAGTGGAAAACTCTTTGGAGAAGAGTTGAGCAGGACTTGGTTAATCATCCAAGCTCCAACAATAACCCATTGGTAATTGTGGCTCCAGGGAAGGAGACAAAGGAAAAGGTCTTCAAGAGATTGTGCACAAGCTTTGTTCAACATACACCATAAGTGGAAGCTGGGTCCACTTTTCGGAAAAAAAGTGAAAGTTTTTTCATAAAAAATCAAATTTTATCATACTTGGAGTAAAAATTTGAAGCACTTACAGATAGAATCTTAAGAAATTATACTAATTTGAAATGTAATATTTTAAGTCTAGTTTTCAAATATATAATTTATTCTAATACCCAAATGACACAAATTAATTTTGTATAGGATGTACAAAAATCACTTTTTAAAAGTCACTTTTTTAGGGTCATAACATGCATGTGTAAAACAAGCATAATTTAACCTAAATAAAAGAACTTTCTAATTCCTTTTTGGGCAATGTGTGTATTATAGTGATGAGGATACTATTTTATTATTTTTTTCTAAATATTTTTTAATTGGCCCTAATTGCATTTATAAAAGCTCCTCATGTACATCAAACATAATTTGAGCTAAATTAGTCATAAAATGATTTTTTGGTTTAAATAATGATGTATAGATTGATGACATATAATTTTTTTTTTTTAAATTATTAAAAAATACTAATCCCTAATATTTCAAGTTCATGGACCAATTTCCTGATAAATTAATTAATAAATGGAAATTAATTATAATTATTAAAAAAATACATATATGAAAACTAGACATCGTCATTTATAATGGGTTTTAATTTCATCAAAAAAATTTGAATATAAAGTTGTCAACTATATTGTTGAAGTCAATTTTTCTTGTTGTTTTCCTAGAATTGTACTTATAGGTCCAAGGCTAAGGTTTGGGTTTCCAAGCCTAAAATAAAATAAAATTCATAGGTTTCAAATATTTTCCACATCCAAGGGGCTGAATTTATAGAGTTTTAAAGAGGTTTTATGCACCAAACTTGGCGCCCAAAGATGACTCTTCATTCCAAACATTACATCCTTTGATTTTCCTCTTAGGATTGTGTAAGGACAAAAAATTTTGCTTCAAAAACTTTCCATCCAACCTGGGTGCCCAAACTTGGAAATGAAACATCATATGAAATTCCACAAATGAATGAATATCAAGAGACACATGTTTCCTCTTTGTAAATTCCAGATTGGAGAAGCCCAATAGTCACCTTTTGTCCTCTTCACTTGTCTTTTACCATCCCATCTAGGTATCCACATTTGGGAAAAAATAAATTAAATATTTATGTACACAAGTCACCTTTACCACTACCAGTGCAACACTTCATCCCTTGTGGATTTATTACAAATAGTTGTGAGAATAAAATATTAAAATTTATTTTCAACAATACACCCTAAGTTCCTAGGGACACTTTCCAAGGATGTTAGAGCCATGAAATATGAAATAGGATTTACAAGGTAGATATCACCTTAATCCTAACATCAAAAACATCACCTATGTGCTTCAATCTACTCAATGTATGCCACATAGTACCAATGCAACTCCATGGTACACTCGTATGCCATAATACATCTATCAACATATTGTTGTGATAACTATATATATATATATAACATTATATGATGCTGGAAATTACATCCTATGCAATTTCACATTCCATGGCCTCCCTTTTAGGTGTATGTGCGGTGGATCATCATGGAAAAATAAAGCCCTTTTAGTGGAAAAAAAACTAAAAAATCGTGAGTTAGGGAAACTCTGACATAAAAAATTTGAATAAGTTATCTATATTATTTAAAAATATGTAAGAATAGAATCTATATAAAATTTAATGTAGTTTCTAAACTACTAGGTTTATTTAAAAAAAAGAAATCTATTTGGTGATAATTTGAAATTTCAATGCAGTAGTACTTACATTTCAATGAAAAAATAAGTAGGTGTCTGTCTGACCACCCTAACCACAATAAAATGATAATATTTTTTTTATAAGGTTTTAGATATAAGTAGAGGACTCATGTCCCCGATGTGATGCATATTTTTTTATAATTTTTTTCCAAGTAAACAATTAATTATGATTTTTTTATTACAACTTTTAAAAATATAAGAACTGTGATGTTCAACCACCTTAGCTTGGTCAAAACTTCATGAAATTCATATATATATATATATATATTTAATCCTATAGTATGCGAAGAATAGAATGTGATGCATGTTTCATATTCAAAAAATGTGATACTGTTTGAAAGCTATAAAAATTTTTCAATCAACCTATAAATCAAGACTTTAGTCGTAATTCAAATAGAAAATGAATAATAATTATTTATTAAATTCAAAGTAAAGAATAATTTATATTGGTGGAAAGATGAGAATTTTGTTTAAAAACCCTTTTCATTTCATCAATTTTGGGTTAAAAATTTAAGTCATTAGCCACATACCCTACAAATACCCATCATATCGCCACTTTTTGGCCCATCATGATCCTACACATACCCTTAGTTGAATTAAATTTGATAATATAATGTCCCCCTCACCTAATATTAATCTTGTCATTAACCCTTTCATTTTTGGCCATTTAAGTGAACTTTTGTCATAGACAATCGTGTGTTGCGCAAACATCTGTGCACCATATGAATGTCCCAAAAAGATTCATGTTTGCATAGTTGTTGGGACGTTACACTTCCCACCTACTCACTAAGTGTAACACCTCTATAGCTCAATCAGACACACTAAAAACATCCCTTTCCATGCCTTTTCTCTTTTCAAACCTCCTATTCTCTTATTCATTGACTTTATTTGATTTATCACTCATTCTTTCTCATTCTTCTCCATCCTATCTCATTCTTCCAAGCTCTTTCGCATCTTGGCTATCTACACCAGCACTTTGGTTTTCTTGGCACATCTTTGGTGTGGCAAGCCCTTCCTTCCATCATCACCATCTTTCTAAAGGGAGGGTAACTATATTATTTTATATTTCATTATCATCTTCACGTTGGCTAACATATTTTTATTCTAATACATCTATTATATTTATCTTGTCTATGTATTTTCTCATCTATTATATTTTCTATCTATCTATCTGGTTGTCAATGGAGGTGGGAACACCTATGTGAGGGTTTGACTAAGGAAAGCCCCTAAAATAGGCCCAACCATTTTATTGTTTTTGTGTGTGCAAGTATTGAAGTTGGAATGTTGCGAGAGGCTTCACTCGTGGACCTCTTGTGAGTCTCCTTTCTCCCCTCTCATTTTTGTCATTTAATTTAAGTATTATTTAGTTTACGCTTGTTAGATCATTATTTAAATGTTATTTTTGTTATTCTATCATTTAAACACGTTCTAGAGTTTTTAGTTGCCAAATAGTTAGTAGGATCTTTGTTGTCTTTGTTAGTGAACTCTATTCTTGTCTATACAAGAATACAATGCATCATGGGGATGTTTATGCCCTGCATTGTCATCCTTGCATGAGATCCTACTATTTTTCTCACGAGACCTCTGCAACCTACTCTTTTAGTCCTTGAAATTCTTATCCTTTAATTCAACATAAAACATAAAATATAAACATAAACCTTTGTTTACTTCCATCTTGTCACCTGAAGAGTTAGTCAAGGAACCTTTTCTCCCTTGATATCATGTCATTTTGAGGTGTTGAATTTACTTCTCTGCTTTTTGGTGAACCCGACGTGAACTACCATTACCTTAATATTTTGTTAAAAATTTCTTCTCTTGTTTAGAAATTTGTTTGACTAAGTGTTGTGACACTTTTATGGGTTTTAGAACCCAATCTAAAACTTTTGGACATGTAGTTAGACAAAGCATTCAACATCTAGATATGGATTAAAGGAGACAAAGGAGGGTAACAAGGTAGCCTAGTACTAACAGAGATTGAAGATAAGACTCTAGTGAATGGGTAAATTCTTGCTTTTACCCTGGACATTTTTTACAGATTGTTTGAGAGAGGACAAAATCCAAAAGGAAAAGTTCATCTTTATATTATAACAAAGAAGGTTAAGCATCAGAAAAAAATGACAATGAAAGTGACAAAATTGACCCTCAAGCATAACATACCTCATCAGAAAATTTGCAACCTTACTCCAAACGTAAGGGAGGTCAGCCTAATTGAAGTCATTTTGGAGTCTATTCACTTTTCACCCTCTTTCAAAAAGTGTTCCATGTCTTTTTGATAATTGGCCTTGGGTTTACAGGGAATGCAAATACCCTCCAACGAAAGCCTTGTCACCTCCACAATAATCTCAGTCATCATTGTGAAGGAATACCCACTAATAGTGATAGTGCCATCTTCCCAAAATGTAGCATGAACACCATAGAGAGCTTGGGGTCATGCCCCAGCATGCCTTCCAGATATGAAGCCAACTTTCCCCTTTGAATAATGGGCCAAAAATCCTTATCTTATTTCCACATATCATATTTAGTAGGTTCTTCCTGAACTAGATCA
>VDFB02029306.1:0-14341 GCA_007258455.2 Sequoia sempervirens | reverse complement strand
AAAATAATCATATGTAATAAATAGTACATCAACTATCACATTTTATTTATCACATCACATTGAAATTGACATATTTCCTACTTGTATATTGAAAATAACAAATCAAATATATAGATAAAAAATAACTATGTTATAAAGAGAATGATTTAAAAAATATTAGATAGTACATAAATTTCAATAATCAACAATTTTAAATTTTAAATTTTAAATTTTAAAAATAAATTTAAAACTTACAAAATAAAAGTGGATGAATTTTATTGCAACTATTTATCATTTATAATTTAAAAGAGACAAATAAATTATATTATAATTAAATTGAGTGCTAGTTATTGAATTATGAAATTATTATTAACTTTTTTTAAGACTTCAAATCAATTTTAAAAAACAATCATAATTGTATGTAAAAAACTATTATTTATTTTTCTTACATTTTAAGAAAAGAAAAATTAATTTTTTTTTACAATAATTAAAAAAATTCTTTTAAAATAGTAGTTATTTTTTTAGTTTCAATATTAAGATTATATTTATAAAGAAGTTATATTTCACCTAATAAAAGTAGTTTTGGTTTTGAAAACATATGTTTCATTTTAAAAACATGTGTTTCATATAATAAATATTTAACTTGTTTTGGTCATCTCTCTTGTTCATGACACTTAATTTCTAATTAAAGATGGAAATTAAAGAGAGTGTGATTATAATGATCGGACCTTCTTGATGTCTAGAGAAAGCTATATGACCATGAGCCTCCTCCACTACCACCTCCTGCTAGTGCTTTTGCTTTTACCATTTAATGACCCTCTTTCTTGTTTATCCCTTTTGATTTGATGTTTAAGACTCCCAATGAATTAATTATTGTTACTTAATGATTTAATTTCTTGTTAATCTCTTTAGATTTGACATTTAAAACTTGACCTTACTTGAGCTTTAGGATGAATTTTTCAAGTCACCTTTTCTTTTTCCTTTTTTTAGACTACATGAATTAGTTGGGTATCTGCCCTCCTATAAATTGTAGTGCGCGTGGTAAACATTTTTCACATGACTGGTGGGATTGATGCGACATGTCCTCTGGTACAACATGGATGATGAGGAGAGTAGACCTCGTGACCTCTTGCCTACAACAAGATGCTTTAGCCAAAGTCACCTTTTGTTTGAATATGTATAATATAAATCTTTATTCAAAATATTATAAGAGATGTATTTATTTGTATCTATCAATTCCATAATTATTTAAATAATAAATGAGAGGAGAAAAAGATTTAAATCCAAGGATATTAAAAATTGAATTTTTGATAGTTAAAGTTGTTTTACCTTGCTAAGAATGTCCACTTGCTAACATTTTTTGTATAGCTAAAAATCAAGTGTAAATAACATTATACTCTCTTCTAGAACTATAGTGAATCATTTAGACTTCACAATTTATGTTTTAGATAATAACTTTTGTTTGGTGTCCATTATTAAAGTTATTTTTATACTCTATTTTATAACTTATTGAAGAAGCATACAAGAACCATTTTGTCTATCTTTTTTTTTTAATAAAAAGAGGGTAAAAACTTTATTGAATTAGAACAACAATACAAAGTCCAAAGAAAAAACCCACAAGGGGCCCAACAAAATAGGAATTAATTCACACCCAAGAAGCATCTCATATCCTCAGCAACCCACTCCTCAAGAACAAGGGCCATGTCATTAGGAAGATTTCCCCAACCATCCACATACCAAGAATCAGTCCTCTCCGTTGCCCATCTAGCCAGTCCATTAGCCACCCTATTCAACTCCCGCGGAATATGGCAAAAAACAATGGATTCTAGAGTAACCATTTTGTCTATCTTATCGTAAATTAATCTTTATAGTTTTATTGACCAATTTTTCCCTTATGAAAATAATTCTTAAAAGGACCAAAAATGTCAATGGATCCTTAGTCTGCTAGTGAAGTTGAATGGTTTGGAATGGGTCCATTGGAGATCAAGTCTTTTTGAGTGCAAGACCCCAACATCATAAGGGATGAGGTAGGGCCACAACTTTGGTGAAATGGATACTCCTCAATCATTGGCTCTTAGCCAAAAGATTTCAGCCTATCTAGATTGATATAACAAATTTCCATAAAAGAAGAAAGATTGGAAATGTTACACTTAGCTTTCTTATTATGAATATACAAAAAAAGGTATCATTTGGAGATGCATAAATTTATCGAGACATTACCCAAATCCAAACATAAAACTAAATAAAAAAATACATTAAAGATGTACTTTTCACCCTTAAAGAAAAATATATAAATTGTTTCCATTTTTCTATCGTAAATTTAAAATAAGTTGATGCTTGTTTTCATTCAGCATCCTCCAAAACCTATGACAAATTTTTTGGACTAATCACTAGTGTCTCCTTGTGACATGGACTAACTGCTTCCCGTGGATCTATTAATCTATGATGTTTGTATCAGGCGTTAACAGATCGGTCTTTTGGTGCAATGGGAAACTCACTCTAACAAATGGTATCAGAGCTATGGTCACGGGTTCGAATCCCCTCAAGTAACATTGAGGGGGGGATTGTTGGACTAATCGCTAGTGTCTCCTTGTGACATGGAGTAACTGTTGAGGGGGGGATTTTTGGACTAATCACTAGTGTCTCCTTGTGACATGGAGTAACTGCCTCTCATGGATTCGTTAATCTCTAACATTTGTATCAGACATTAACTGGTCGATATTTTGATGCAATGACAAAACCATTCTAACAAAATCTATAGAAAATATTTTGGCAAGCTTACAGGTAGACCTTGCAATCTCTAAATCTAATAAGTTCTTCTACCCTCAATCTTTATGCAACACTTGGATATAAACGATCAAATTTAGAGCAATCTCAAGATCAACTTAGTTGATAAGGAACTATTCAATTTTGAAGCTCTGAGCCATTTTAAAACCCGCATAAAAAATTAAACATGTAAAAGGTTTTCAAGTTCATAATTTTTCGATAGGCTTTAATATTGGGATAACAACTAAAATCACCAAATCCTAGAAAGTTATTTGACTGTCAATTTTCTCCACCAGGAAAGTTGTTGTACATTCCAACTCCATCCAAAACTTCCTACTCGCAGTGGGGGAGAGCAATCTTTTCTCATTGATCTTTACTATATATATATAGGGGCATTCAACCCAACCCAGCGTCCAAGGGGGCGAGTTGAGGCGAGACTAGTCTCCTAGAGGGGACTCAACAGTCCACATGGGTAGCAGAGTTGGCTTGGGCCATGGTTTTTCTCCCCATTGATTTTGGGTTCAACTCTACTCTTGAGTTTACCTAGTTAGACAATTTCTGTATAATTTTAAATTTCCCAAAAAAAAATGATAATTTGTTATAATAAATTATTAATGTGGAGAGACATTCTATAATAGTAAGTGGAGCATAATGACGTGAATGTGTTAAAAAAATCTTAATTTTGATCTTAAATTTTACAATTATTTACATATATCAATGTTGATTCTGGATTAAATTGTGTGCAAGCTTTTTAAATCAATGTTTCCAATCACATTTGTGATCCCATGTGAAAATAATAGAGAGCTAAAAGAGTAAAAAATGATGGATTATAGAACATGATCTAAACTATGGATTGTGGAAATCTAATAAATTTAACCATCTATATGTCAAGATATTATTATTTAGTAATAAACATAATATTTTGAACTAAGTAGCACATAAAATTTATGTAAATAAAATAGTTCCAATTTTTTTTTTTTAGATAGATGTATTTAAAATATCTATACTTGGTTATAATGAATAGTCTTCTTATATATTTAAATAATGTTATTAAAATATTTTTTTTTTTGGTATTGAGTTTAGTTGGAACATCAGTTACATAGAGGAGGAAGTACTACTACTTCATAACAAAGGTTATGCATAGGAGATTTTACATTGACATAGAGGAGGAAGTACCACTATTATTTCATATCATCTTTTACAATTGAGATTGCATATAATCTCTTTGGGTGCCACATATAACTTTGTTATCTAATCTGAATCAATCCCATCTTCAAAATATCTATCAAAAGCACTGTTGTAGCTTAACTTCCTTTACTAGTGCACCTGGAGAGCCATAACATCCTGTCAAAAAACCACAGCTATTCCTGCCTGTCTGTAGAATATTTCTTTGCCCTTGCAAAAAATTTTAAGCCCACAAAACTAGCAACACCTCAGGTTGTTGTTTCTTCACTGCTAGCTGAAAGTTTCATTTTTAATACGACCTTTGTAGCCTCTATCTCTTCCTTTGTAAAATTCTCAGGTTGGAGCATGGGTGGGGGGTTTTCTAGTTGTGCCCCTTTGCCACTTTTTTGTTGAAGTCTCTTTGAAATATCTCTAGTGCTTGGAGAAAGAATTCTATGCTAGGTTGCACAATTTTCCACGTATGCCCAAGTTTTCCCTCATGAAGGTGTATTTGTAGGATACCATCTGATGGAACCCCTAAATTTTTTGGCTCCATTGATGAAATTCTGTAAAATTTTCACTCAGTTTCAAATGTTTGCACTTAGGGTTTTGCCCACTAATGTTGCCTTGGGATTTTGCTGTCAAAAGTCTCTCCAAAGAATCCCTTACATCAAAGCCCTTGTCAATATTATAATCTATTGTTGGCTCCTTATCACCCATTTTTGGTTGTCCTAGGAACATCTTGAGTCATTAAAACTCGTGGGTTAACCGACCCCTTGTGCCTAGGTCTGAAATATTATATTTTATAAGGTTTACCATTTGAGCTTATTTGGCCTTTACATTATTTGAAGTAATATGTTCTATGTACTTTGAGGCCTTTTATACATTTCCCTAGATGGTCCCCTTTCCTAGAACAACTTGCAAGCACGTGTTGAATTGTCTTCACTTAAGTCCCGTACACCGCTTCCCTTTATTGCTCATCACAAATAGCTTTTGAAATGAAAATTGAAATGAGTGATGAGCAATGAACGGTGTTTCTTTGGTTTTGTGAATCACAGATGCCTTTGAGAACTTTTGATTTGTATCAATGATGTACGATGTTCTGATTTCTCTTTTGTTTTGCATATCACGAATGGGTTTTGAATGTTGAGTTTCAAATTGGCGATACATGATGCAAGTGTTCTATGTGTTATCGCTGACTTCCTTCTCATCACTAATTGCTTGAAAATTTCATGATAAGAATTAGTAATGTGTGATGGCCCTTGGTTCTCTTTGTATCTTCTCCTAACGCTCATTATGGATTCATTTTCAAGTTTTGAGTTTCAAATGGGCGATGAGTGATAACCTCCAGGCTCTCTGAATTTCTTTCAATCGTTCATTACGAATAGCTGTGTGTCGGTCTTCTTTAAATTTCAAATGAGTGATGAAGTGTTTTGTTTAGGGTTTTCTTTTGTTGATCTGAATTGTTCTTGTGAGCGATGTCTCTAGTGCCTTAGATTTTCATGCAAGTGCATGTGGCCTAATGTGGTTTCATCACTAACTTCAAGCCATCATTGATACGGTTTAAAAGTTCAAACATGAATCAGCGACATGTGATGTGAGGAGGAGATTGCTGAAAAGGGGATAGTGATCTAGCGGTCGAGATTTCATCGTGTCTAGGCTTGCGTCATTGATTGGACTCTGGAAAGGTGGGGAATATCCGCGATGAACAACAAAATGTTTAAGAGAATATTCTCTTCAAATGTTGGCTCTATGTACTTTGCCGATATAAATGAAAAGGCATGGATCAAATTGGTGATGCATCTTGATTGTCATATCATAGGTGACTAATGAAGATTAAGGGTAGACATGGCAACTTTCTTAGGTTGTATTACCATTTTTTAGGAACAAGTTGTAAAATCCAGAAACAATGCTCAAGGTTGCCATTGATGGAGTTTTAAATCCTCATAGATCAACGGTCCATATTCAAAGATGAGCTGCTAAGTTATCAACTCACTCGCATGATGATCTCTTCAATCATTAATCACTGCACACTCCAAATTGTCTATTTAATGTAGATTGCCTGTCATTTGACATCACCATTTTCAATTTTCAGAAGATGTGAAGTGTGGGTCATAGAAGAATTGTGTGAGTGTTGAGTTTTAAATTGCAGAGGTGTTGATGTTTTCATCCTGGGTGAGTTGGTTTTTCCTACGAGCTCTATTTAATTCATGCTTTAGTTTGTTTGTGAGTTTCATATTTCTAGGGCTAGTTAAAGTTGTCTAGGTTTGCGGGTGTGCTTTCCTACAAATTTGATTCAGGGGCTCGAATTTTGTTAGTTTCATCTCATTTTAGACTTGCTAGCTTTTACTCTGTGTTCTACAAAAATGGGTAAGTTGATTGTGTCAATTCAACCACCTAGGAGGTCTAGACGACTTAGTGTGTTTGAGTGTCAAGAGGACATGTTTGTGGCTAAGTTGGAAGTTCCTAGGACTTATGTGGCTCCAAAGGGTAAGGAAAGTATCCATGGTAAAAATAAGAAGACTATTATCAAGAGCACATACAATTTGAGAAATAGGACCATTTTAGAAGAATTGGTTAAGTTTAAAGGGAAGGAGTTAGCTGAGCCTGAGAGGAGGGAAAAAAGAAACAAGAGTCACTAGGCCTATCTAGGGAGAAAAAATTCTCCTATTATTCTTTCTGATAGCCCTTCAGATGGTGGAGATGACATTGACTCGAGATATGGCCAATATCTTCTATCTCTGGTGTCATATGATGACTCTAACGAAGGAGTGATGGTTCCTCCCATTTCATCACAAACAAGGTGAGGATGAGCATACTCTGATGCTAATAACTCAGAGTAGCATCTTCTCCTTATTTTTTTTTTTGATGACACCATTGCTATTACATTAGGATCGTCCTTCTTGACTTATATGTAGTTTTATCCCTTATGCTTATGTGGAAGTATTTCGGTTGGTATAATGAAGAATATTTTTGCTTGATGTGGATGTTGCAACAATGACTAACAGTACTCTATGGGTGATTTGGTTACTCTCCATCAACAACTCATGAGGAATTTTGTCTTAAATGCTTTCCCCTATTATGCAAATTATTGGTTATAACGTCTGGGGAATATTTTCACTTTTTGGTGAAATTAGTTTTGAAATGAAATGTGAATGTAATCGTAATTCAGCCGAATGCTTGTTGCTCCCTTATTCTATAAAAGATATTTCAAGGCTAATTATGAAAGTTCAAGTTTTGAGTCTCAAAAGGGTCTATGAGAAAATATAAGCTCTAAAAGGAGTAGAATGTAAATAGATAGACTAATGAATATACTAGGAAGAAGTTTAGGGTATACGTCATAATGTAATGATCTTGAAATGTTTTACAGTAACATCAGTAATAGAAAATATAAGTTCTAAAATATATGCTCTCCTATGTAATTTCCTTGCAGATTATGAATGAAATTGTTAATAATAGTTTCATTTGTCTTTTGTTGTTTAAACTGAATGAATTAGTTTATTTATGCTTCAATTCAAGGGGTTGATTTAATGCTAAAATAAGGTCATGGGTTTGTGAGGGAAGGATGTAGGATTTGGTAAGAAGTTATGTTTTAAACATAGAGAGTTGAATTCTACAAAGTAGTATATCAATTCTCCACCAATTACTGAGTTGAATTGTTAAGGTATAACTAATTATTTACAAAGGTGACTCCATTATCCTATGGATGAGGCACTGGTATCTTCATTAGCTTATCTTAAAGTTAATTGAGTTAGTAATGCACCTAACCTGAGGCTTAGAATGAGAAAGAAATCATAAAGAAATTTCAATTATAATGTCCTAATCTGAAGTATCAATTTATTCCTTTCAATGGATAATATTTTATTAAAAGTAAAACCTTTGATGAATGTTGCCTATTTCACTTTGAAAGAATTCATCTGTCTACATAAATGCTCTTCACTCAATTAGTATCTTATGAGCATAAATTGGATTACCCTCTTGAGTTTCGAAGAGCCCGAAGAGTAGAAGTAAAGGCCTTAGAATCCTTACTTATTTTTTGGCCACTAACTTTGAAAATTATTGAGCATAAGGGTTGGCTACCCTTTAGAGGATTTCAAGGTTTTGCTAGAAAAATCACCAACACCATCCTCCAATAGTTTAAGTAAATTGAATTTTGATACCTTCACCATCATAGTAACCTGCAAGGAAATTTTATGAACGGTGAGTCTTCTTGAAGACTCAGTGAGTTCCCTTAGGTCCCCTTTAAACTTTTCATCATTCCTTGATTTCCAAATGAACTATAGAATTTCTGTAGAAATAAAAGACCAAAACAAAGTGTGTTCTAAATGCTAAATTTACTATTATTAAATAAGAGAATTCTATCCAATTTGAGTGTGCCATTGTTATTCAATATATCCAACTTATTGAAAAACATCTTCCAAACTTCTTTTTCATATATACAACCAAAGAAGATATGAAAAACTAAATCAGGTACCCTACACATCCTGCAAATTTCAATATTAGCAACATTAATTTTTTAAGGTAGTCTATGAAAGATCAGGAGCTACTAGAAGTAGGCCTTTTTTGGCTCAATAGTTTTTTACCAATTATTGGAGAGGATTTTAGACCATTCACTACTGCTAAGGTTTGCGTTCCACTTGATATTCAGGTACTCATAAATTTCTTGTTGCTTAGCAAGGGTATTGTAGATAGTTTTTACATTGAGTTTTACAATGTTGGAACCATTGGTCCATTGAAATTCTTTGAAATGTTCAGAGTTGTATTTGTTACTAACCAACCATTCCAAGCTATTGCAAGCCTCTCTCAGAATAATATATGTTCTCCATTGGGTAACTTAGGGATGTGGAATTCAGATTTCAATAGGTCTCATTCTTTTAGCTGGCTATCTTTCAAGATGTCTGCAAAGCATTTTATTCCTTTGATGTTCCAGGCCTTAGCCGAGCACCCCTGTAGAAGATTTAGGGGCTTATCTTTATGTTTGATGTTCCACCATATGGACCCTTGGGTGTAAACTGAGTTTTCTTGTAAGAACCATGTGTTACAAATGAATCATTTTGTCACTTCCCATGCTTTCCATATGCTCCTAAATACCATTGAGCCTTCAAGAGTTATAACATAAATATAACTAAGGTCACCGAGGGGGAGGTTTTTCCAACTTTTCCCTTGTTTTGGGGAGGCCCTTTGAATATTAATCCTGATTAGTACTTTCCTTGACTCATTTCCATCCAGGGCCTTAAAGATCCATTTGGAAGCCAACACAATTCCTTGGATCTTCAAGTCCTTTAAACCAAGCCCACCCTTTGGTTTGCTTACACAACACCAACTCCATTTAATAGCATGAATTTTTTTTCCTCTGCCATCTGACCAAAGGAATCCTCAGATGGAATTTTTTGGATTTCCTCTACCTGGTAGCTGCTAAAAAGCAACACTGAGGAAAAGTAGAGGCTATAGGAGGAGAGAACCTTTTGACAAATTCGAACCCTTCCTACCAAGGTGAGGTAATTCTTGTTCCATTTTTCTAGTTTCCTCTCAATCTTACTTCTGATCTAGTTCCACATATCTTTTAGTTTTAGATTGTTCGCAAAAGGTATTCCTAGATACCTTACCTACTTGTTAGCCCCTCCATTGGATACCAAATTTGTTTAACCAATCAGGAGGCCTATCCTGCCAACCCAAGAAGGTGGATTTGGTGAGAGAATTTTTTGCACCTGAGGCTTGACAAAAGATGTTCATCTTTCTCATTAGGTTAGTTACATTTTCTTCTTCTAGCTTGGGAAACAAGGTTGTGTCATCTATAAATTGGACATTCACTAATTCATCATTATTTGGTAATCTTATGCCTCTAACTTTTGGAGAAAACATATTAGTCTTGAGAACATAGTATAGAGCATCTGAAGCAATTACAAAAAGTGCAGGAGATAGTGGATAGCCATGCCTAATTGATCTTTCCAAAGTAAATTCTTTTGTAAGGTGCTCATTTACACATACCTAGGCTACTGCATCTTTGAACAATGTGACAACCATGCTACAAAATTTTTGAGTAAATCCAAAAGCTTCAAGAGTGAGTTGGATGAAGGACCATTGAACTCTATCAGATGCCTTTTCAAAGTCCAATAAGAGGATAGCAACCTCTTTCTTACTGTATTTCACCCATTCTAGGGCTTCCTAACTAGTGATGAGATTCTCTAGAATGTATCTTCCCTTGATGAAGCTTTTTTGTGTTGTACTGATGAGCTTAGGAAACACATCAATCAATCTTCTTTCCAAGATTTTGGCAAAAATCTTGTACGGAACATTTAGCAAAGTTATGGGTCTCAAATTTTTTAACTAGGTCTTGTCACCATCCTTTGGGAGCAATTTAATGATGCCTTTATTTATGTCACTCCCCAGTGATCCTACCTCTAAGGCCTCTTTGTAAACCAAAAAAAGATCATCCACAACCC
The DNA here is from genome assembly GCA_007258455.2 of Sequoia sempervirens. Classification (NCBI taxonomy): domain Eukaryota; kingdom Viridiplantae; phylum Streptophyta; class Pinopsida; order Cupressales; family Cupressaceae; genus Sequoia; species Sequoia sempervirens. The sequence goes on along the minus strand of VDFB02029306.1, from coordinate 3,989 downwards.
ACTCCTTGAATGTCTTGTAGAACTCAACTGGAATGCCATAAGCTCCTGGGGATTTGTCATTCTGCATGACCTCAATTTCCTTCTTAATTTCTTCTTTGGATACCTCTTGGTTCAACATCTCAACCTCATGCCTTTCTAGCTTCTTTGGGATTACATCTCTAATTAACCTCCTTGTGTTGTCCCAACCACTCCCACCACTTTCAAAAGCAAACAACCCCTTGTAGAAAAGGAAAAACTAGTCTTTGATTACTTCTTGATCACCAGTTGTCCCTTCATCCACCTAGATCTTTTCAATATGCTCCTTGAAAATTTTCTCTTTTAGTAGCTTGAAGAAATATTTGGAGCCTTTATCACCGCTTTCAAGCCAGTTAGTCTTGGATCTAATTTTCAATCCCTGAATTCTCTTGATGGAAATTAATGTCCAAGTTTTCTAGAATTATAAATTGAATTTGGGGTGCCACATCATTTGATTGCACACTAGGAATAGTAGGGAGTCGTTGTAAATCACTTTGAAGCATGCTATGGTAAATAGGTGAGACTTTAAAAAAATCCCATAGGGATATTTTAGCAGGAGTAGTCTTTAGTTGTTCAAGAGGATCATACTCCTTTCCGCTTTTTAAAGGAAAATGACAAGGACCAGGTAGGATAGGGTTGGGCAACGAGAGGGATGTTTGAGTTGTTTTTCTTGGTTGTAGATTGTTCCTCGTGTTATATGTATGAGAAATGGTATTGTAACTTGGTTGCTGTGAAACATTATCATTATCAAGTTGCCTTTTAGGTGGTTCCAAGATAAGCATGGGTTTATTTTGAACTTGTGGTTTTTGAGAGGGTGGATAAATGATAATTTTAGGCTCGGGAGAGTACTTCAAGGGATATCTAATGTGCATAACCTCAGAAGAATTATCCTCATTTTCATGATCTCTTAGTGAAGGGGAGTCTAATGCCACTTCATCATCTTCATCTAAGGAATTACTATTGTGAATGTTCTCATTTTTTGTCCACAATGATATCTTCCCTAATAGGAGAGTGTTTAGGAGAGCAACAAACTAGATGTTAGTGTCATTCAATGTTTGGTTCCTATAAAATGACTTCATCGCAAGTAGGGTAATGATCAATAGTTACATTTTCTTGATTATCAATGATGACATTCTTTTGTTCAATAATATTTTTCCTAGGGGAAGAGAGGAAATAGGACTCTCACAACTCTCATCAATTGGATCTTCTAACACAAAAGTATATTCTTCACAACTAGGGGAGATACTAGGAGAAGAACAAGTATGATTATCATGGTCATTTATGATTACATTCCTTTTTCCCATAATGTCTTCAAAAATAGGATAGGTAGGGGAAGGAACATAGAGAGGGTTTTTATAAACCTTAAAGATGTTATCATATAACACCAACCTACCTATTGTCCTTACTTTCAATATGATTGTCATGATTCCTTACAACTGTATCATCTTTCACTAAAATTTTCTCACAAGCAAGAGGTGGATGGAAAATAGGTAAGGTGATGTTTAGAAATATGTCTATAATATCATTCTCTTGGGCCATAATATCTTCCCAAGGGCGAGGAGAAGGACAAGCAAGACTTTCATGATTCTCAATGATTGCATCTTCTTTCACCAAGATACCTTCGTCACTCACAAGAGAGTTATCGGGAGAAGAACAATTATGATCATCATGGTTGTCTATGCTTTCATAGATTATTTTATCACATAATTCCCACAAATAGAAGAGATAAGAGGGGGTGTAGGTTTAAGGAAAGCTTTAACATTTTCACTCTCTTGCACTAAGAGACTCTCATAACTAGGAAATGTATTGAATGAGTGACTAACATTCTTATTGACTAACTTTTTCTTTGCAAACTTGGAATTGAAAAATACTAACATTTGTGAAAATTGATCTATGACATCCAATGAAATGCAATTTTCAAATTCCACACAAGAAATTGAAAATGAAATGTAAATTTGCAATTTTCAATTTTGACAATACACTAAATTAAGCGAATTAAGCTAGATATAATGAATTTGATGAAAAAAAAACAAAAAACTGAAACAAAAAAGTAAAAGAAGCAAATAGAAGCCTGAAACTGAGATTTAAAATTCCAAAAAAATGCAGATCAAGGTGTAACAATGACTTATTCGCTAGTAAGGGTGAATGGGTCCTAATTAGGTATTTTGGAAATGTTTTCTAGTGATTTTTGAGGTATTTTTTATGATTTCCAGATGTTAGAAGGTAGAGGCTCTGCCTAATCATGGACTCATTCACCAGTAAAGGCGAATGGGTCCTAGATTAGGGTTTTAAAGAGGTGAAAACTACAAATTTTAAGTTGTTTTATGTGTTTTTTGTGCCTAGTTTCAAACTGTAACTCTTATGAAGGAAATTTCTAGAATTTGATGACCTAATGCAAGTGAAATGAAGGGTAAATGATGACCTATATGACACTTTTTGAAATGCAATTTTTGACTCAATTTTTTGAATATGAATGTGAACTGAAGATTTTTGGGATAGGAGACTCTCTTACACTTCTAGGGTTTTGCACCTAAAACGAGAGTGGAATCCCAAAAACCTTGATGGATCACTCAAGACTAATGCAAATATGATTAAAATATATCAAAGGAGAATGACCTAAATGCTTAAAACTGATAAAAGATATTGACTAATGAATGAAAACTAAAGAAATGTAAAGTGTTTGAAAACATAATGTGATATGCAAACATACACTAAATGACCTAGAAATGCAAATAAAACAAAACAAAAAATTGTAAAACTGAATGCATGCACTTGAAAACTTGTGGCTTAGGCTAGAATGAAGATTGGAAATGTTGCTAATTCTGGAATTTTGACCTATTGGGACTCATATGCCATTTTGGGTGACTTAGTCTTAGATCTGGAAAACTATTCCGGAGCTCGTTTTAGCTAAATGGGTATCCAAATCTATAGAAAACTCTAGAAAACATGCAAAGTGGGACTCATACACCATTGATGGTGACTTAGTCCACTTTGGCTTTTCTTAAAATCCGAAAGTGGAAATGAAAGCTCTCAGTCTACACTTTTTGTTCCTCCAGGTATCCAGATCTAAAACCCTAATTTTTTGCACTATACGTGAATTTTTATTGATATTTTGACCTAGCCAACAAGGAGATGTATTCAACAAGTTTTCAACTTATTCTTCAATGATCTCCAAGCTTTCAAGGTACCTAGATCTGCAAACACACAAAGAAAGAAAGAGAAATGTTGAATGTTAGGGAATAGAGGTTTGCCTTGGTCAAACCCCTTTTAGGTAATTAAACAAAATGAAGAAATAAGATGAATCATGAACATGAAATGAAGGAATTAGAAACTTTCCATGATGATAGATCTTGAATTTCTACAACAATGGATAAAGAATTTTCCCTTGAATGTGGGTATGTATAGGGTCATGATGGGCCAAAAAGTGGCAATGGGGAAAAAATTATGTTTTTCATTGACCCAAAAACACGAAAAATCCGAGTTGACTTTTTGTGGCTTGGGTGTCATTACATTGCTCCAAAGCAATGCCCAAACCAAGATTTCCATATCGAATATCCGATTTGAGGCAAATATATATATATTTCAGGCCTGTTAAAATCATTTCACACTTTCATAGGCAGGTCACGGGTGCACAGTGAGGAGGTTTTTCACATAATAGATATTCAATTTATAGCCGATATCCATTTTGAAAGGTTAGATTTTGGATTTTTCTTTTCTTTGATCGAATTTTGAATTAGATTTGTATACTTTCAGTTATTTTTTTATAGAATTTTTTTCAAAATAGGGTTTTTGATTGAATTTTTATGAAAAACTTGAGTTTAGAATGGATTTTGATTAAAGATGAATGTTTTTTATAGATTTTGATTTAAAAATAGCATTTTTTATGTATTTGTATTAAAAATTAGATAATCTTATAAATTTTTGTTAAAAAGTGGGGTTTTTTTGGATTATTTTTTTTAAAACTAGGGTATTTT
>VDFB02029305.1:50394-154643 GCA_007258455.2 Sequoia sempervirens | reverse complement strand
TAACATATTTGACCCAAGCTAAATTTTTGGATAGTGGTATGTAGGTGATGACATGACATGGGATAATATATGGTCAAAGGAAATGACCATGTCAAGAATTTTCCAAAAGCATGTTTTGAAGTATATTCCCTTAGTCTTTATCAAGATCAAGGTGGATAGGGAAGATGGATGGAAATAGAATGGCTTGGATGGATAGTGGTGTTAAGATAAAGTGGCATAATCTATGAGATACAATGCTCCCAATAGGAATGGTACACAGATAATTGACTGTTACTGTTGTCGAGAAAGTGTGCACCCTTGCTGAGCTAATAAAATCACTTAGCCACCTCATGAAACATGTGATGATCTCTTTGAGTGTGGGCTCAGATGATGGAGATCAACCTCTAGAGAGGTTTGGTTCCCTTTGGGACTTCACCTAATCTAACTTGTACTTTTGTTGCATATTGAGAAAAGGGGTGAAGGAAACATAAAATGAAACCTAAGACTAGAAAGGTGATGCACCAAAATGATTTCAAAACCTATATTATTATTTGGACACTCAATATGATCAAATGAAAAAGTTGCTTCATGCATATATCAGGTTTTGACATACTTATACATTAATATTTCATAGGAAAGATGAAGCTTTCTTGGTTCTAAAAGGAAAAATTAGATGTTTTCATAGTTAGAAGTTGTTTAAACTATTGTCATAACCTATAACCTGCATAAGGTATGCATATCTCTATAAGAAGGTTTTTAAGGAAATGAGACATGCATTGAGGATTTACATATAAATCACAAAAAATATATATCAATCATTTATATTTGCACACAAAATATAGATAAGAGAATGGTGCAAGGCACCTAAGGCTTCATATTTAAAAGGTGGTAAAATGTTAAGTTTTGTTTGGTTTTGTGTTATTCTTGTGTAATGAGGTATTTTAAGACCATTTGTGATGTTTTTGGGTCAATTGGGATAAGTTTGTCAAAAGTTGTCATTTTGCATAAAAGTTGTAAAAAGTTGCATAAGCAACTTTTGCATTTTGGCTTTTTAGGGGAAATTGAATAGATAGATGTTGGTTTTTGGTGGGAAACCAATTAGTTATGTTTTTTAATGCTTAAAAGGCATGTGTGAATGTTGAGAAAGAGGTTGATGATGTAAGTTTGAAATTTGAATAACAAAGACTCCATTTTCTTGCGTTTTGAAGCAAATTTGCTGCTACAAGGACTTGTACGGCCTGGCACGGCCTGAAAATGGTCTAAGATTCATTTGATTTGATGTTGAATTGAATCCTCTATTTTTTTTATTCTGTTTCATTTTATTTCATTAAGATTTGAGGAAGTTAGAGTAGATTTACTAAAAGGTGCTTGAAACCCTCATTTTGGGGTGTGTTTTGACAAAACTATGAAGTTCTTCCCATTCCAATGATGAACCAGTATTAAACTTAGTGGAATGGGTGTATTTGTGTTATATTTTGTGTTCGTGATGTTTTCAGTAGCAAGGGAGGAAGAGTGGTGAAGATTTGTTGATGCCCTATGCTGAAATCTCATGTTTTTGGGGTATAGAATGTGCAAATGAGTTAGGGCTTGTGGAAAAGCTCTTGGGAAATGGTTTGTGATGGTTGGAAATGTTTAGGTCAGAAATTTGTGACATTTCTAAGCTATTCTTGTGAAGTTTTGAGGTTGGATTTGTGAAAACCTAGTTGTGAGCCATTCAAACAAGCCTAATTAGGCCTTTTTTAGAGCATAGCAGCAAAAATTTGAAGGTTATGTTCCAAAACACCCCTACTTGAAATTGATTCATGTTGTCAAAGAGGATAATGGGTATCCAAAACAGTTTTTATTTCATGGTTTTGAGTTTTTCCCTTCAAATTATTCCAAAAATACCCCATTTGTTGCCCTACAAGACAGTGGAAGATTGTGAAGAAAATCACTTTGTTTGGTGTGTTAAGGTTCTTGAAGTGCAAAGTATATTTGATTGAGTGTGTGTCAATATTTTCCCACCTTTCTCTGCATCAAATCGGTATTAGAGTATAGGTAGGTCTGTAAGGGAGAGAAAATGTAAAGGGAAAAGTGAACAAGATGCCTCCAAAGAATAGTATTATGGCTAGGGAAATGAATGAGATGGAAGAAAAAAGATTGCAAGAGAGCTTAGGAGATTGAGGGAAATCCAGGATATGGTGGTAGCTAGGCTTGTGGCTGTTGAAACCAGTCAGAGGAGAGGTGTGGTTCTAGGCAATGAGAGTGACCTCGAAGAAGAAGGGGAAGAGGAGAATGAAGAGGAATTGGATCCTGATGAGCAGAGATGGCCAAGCTACTGAGAGCAGTCAAGGTAGATAAACACAAGATAAAGATTGATGTTCCTATGTATGGAGGTAACTTGAATGGTGAAGAACTTTTGGATTGGATTGCAGCACTTGACAATTATTTTGAGTGTGAGGATGTACCTGAAGAACAAAAGGTGAAGATAGCAAAAACAAAATTGAAGGGTCATGCACTATTATGGCGGGATTATGAGCAGACTGAAAGGAGGAAGAAAGGTAAGTCAAAAATTGTTTCTTAGGACAGAATGGTGGCAAAGCTTAAAGGTAAGTTCTTATCGGCTGATTATGCAATTCAAATGTATTTGAAACTTCAAGGTTTGAAATAAAGAGAAATGGATGTTAAAGCTTACACTGATGAGTTTTATAAACTGAGCATAAGGGAAAATCACATGGAGGATGATGTGGAGAAGGTGGCTAGGTATCTCAGTGGGTGAAGATTTAACATTCAAGATGAGTTAACTTTGGAAAATCCAAGAACGATTGAGGAATGTTATCAAATGGAAATTAGGGCTGAAGAAAAGCTAAAGAGAAGGAAAGACAAGTCAAGTAGGGGATGAGGCAGCAATTCTAGAAGAAGAGGATCATTTTATAACCCAAGATAGTCATATGAGATCCAAGAAGATGCAAGTAAAGTCCAAGACCAAGTTGTTGATTAGAGAGGTGGGTTTAGAGGAGGAAGAATAGGCTTTAGAGGCAGATTTGGAGGTCAAGGAAGAGGCTCTAGTGGATTCACAAGAAGGTGTTATAAATGTAATAAGTTTGGACATCAAGCATGGCAGTTCAATGAAGGTCAAGCCTCTACTTCACATGGAGGAGAAATAAGAGCTCAATTGGTGCAAGAAGATGACAATGAGAGTGTAAACTCTCCACCACAGTATGTTGCTCTTGAGGTTGGTGAATCTATAACGGTAAGAAGGACTCTCATCAAAGCATCAGTAGAGAAGGAGCCACCACAAAGGAATACTCTCTTCAAGACAACTTACAAGTGCTTGGGTAAGGTATGTAAAGTTGTAATTGATTTAGGAAGCACAAATAATATGGTTTCAGTTGAGATGGTTGAAAAACTTAAGTTGCCTAGGATACCACATTATACCCCTTATAAAGCTTCTTGCTTGAATGAGGGTCAATATGTTTTGGTAAATGAACAAAGTTGGGTGGAGTTCAATATAGGAGGGTATAAGGACATAATTTTATGTGATGTACTACCTATGGATGTGTGTCATTTGCTACTAGGGAGGCCTTGGAAATCTGATAGGCATCTTTTGTATGATGGGAGAAGAAATACTTATGAGATAAACAAAGATGGGGTTTCCTATACTTTGACACCATTGAAAGGGGAAGGCAAAGGGAAAACTAAGGGAGCTAGTTTGATGATGTTAGATAGAAAGGAGTTTATAAAGGTAGATGAAGAGGAAAACATGGACATTGCAACCACTATTAAACATGGAGACACTATAACAATAGACTTGAAGAATGATTTGATTTTGGAGGGAAATGATATTGAGTTGAAGGTCAAGGATGAAGTGATCTTGGAGATTCAAGATTGGCTTAAGGGGTATGTTGCTATGGTGATAGAAAGGGTGTTTCATTCATTGCTTTCAAAAGGAGACATTGATCATTCTTTCATATCAGAGGTTAGTAGGCATGATCGAGCAACAATCATAGGGGCAGAACATCAGATGGAAGATATGGAAAGGAAAGGTGCAGAGATCAAAGATAAACTACAAGGGAAAAGGAGCAAGTTCAAGAACCCAATGGGGGTGAAGAAGAAGGTAGTTCATTACAAGAATGGAGGAGGTTTGGTAATAGGTAAAGAGGCAGGTTCAACAACATTTTCAAGTGAAGAACAGGTCAAGGATCATCCATCAAGTAGCCCTCTACAGTTGGAGCATATCTTAGGTGACAAAGAGTTCAAGAACACAAAGAATAATGCTAATTTATAGTATTTGGTTCATTGGAAGGGGTTTCCATCTGAGAATTTCACTTGGAGGTTAAAGAATAACTTGATCAAACCTAAATCTACTGTGTGGCATTGTCCTCGAGGGGACTTGAGTCAATTCTGCCTAGGGAGTATGGTGTAGGGCACCTGAGGCTTCATATTAAAAGGTGGTCAAATGTTAAATTTTGTTTGGTTTGGTGTTATTATTTTGTAATAAGGTCTTTTAAGACCATTTATGATTTTTTTGGGTCAGTTGGGATAAGTTTGTCAAAAGTTGTCATTTTGCATAAAAGTTGTAAAAAGTTGCATAAACAACTTTTACATTTTGGCTTTTTAGGGGAAGTTGAATAGTTAGATGTTGGTTTTTGGTGGGAAACTGATTAGTTATGCTTTGTAATACTTAAAAGGCATGTGTGAACATTGAGAAAGAGGTTGATGATGTAAGTTTGAAATTTGAATAACAAAGACTCCATTTTCTTGCGTTTTTGAAGCAAATTTGCTGCTACAGGGACTTGTACGGTCTGAAACGACTTGGAAATGGTCTAAGATTCATTTAATTTGATGTTTAATTTAATCCTTCATCTACTCTATTTGGTTTCATTTGATTTCATTAAGATTTGAGGAAGTTAGAGTAGATTTACTAAAAGGTGCTTGAAACCCTCATTTTGGGGTGTGTTTTGACAAAACTATGAAGTTATTCCCATTCCACCGATGAAACAACCTTAAAATCAGTGGAATGGGTGTAGTTGTGTTATGTTTAGTGTTCATGATGTTTGTAGGAGCAGGGGAGGAAGAGTGGTGAAGATTCGTTGATGCCCTAAGCTAAAATCTCATGTTTTCGGGGCATAGAATGTGCAAATGAGTTAGGGTTTGTGGAAAACCTCTTGGGAAATGGTTTGTGATGGTTTTAAATGTTTAGGTAGGATATTTTTGAAATTTATGAACTATTCTCATGAATTTTTGAGGTTGGAGTTGTGAAAAACTAGTTATGAGTCATTCAAACAAGCCTAATTAGGCCTCTTTTAGAGCGTAGCAGTAGAAATTTAAAGGTTATGTTCCAAAACACCCCCACCTAAAATTGATATATGTTGTTAAAGAGGATAATGGGAATCCAAAAAAAAATTAGTTCATGGGTTTGAGTTGTTCCCTTCAAATTATGCCAAAAATACCCCATTTGCTGCCCTACAAGGCATAGTGGAAGATTGTGAAGAAAATCACTTTGTTTGGTGTGTTAAGGTTCTTGAAGTGCAAAGCCTATTTGATTGAGTGTGTGCTAATATTTTCCCACCTTGCTCTGCATCAGAGAAGGAAAAATAAATGTTTTTTATTAATAAAAAGGTGCTTACAATAGTTGCATACAAGTCTAAAAATGAGTTAAAAAGTTGCTCCTACTAGAAAGAACCTTCAAAGGTTACAATACATTACTAAGAATAGTTAGAATTAAGTAAAAATATTCCCTTAGGATTCCTTTTAAGTTGCTCAATAGCTTGCTAGATAATAGGAACATGTTTTGAGAGAAAAGATAAGTGTTCACATAAGCTTGTTCGGTCAAACCTTCTTGGGCGTCAAAAACTGTTATCCCTACTTTCTAGATCCCTAAAATGCTCCAAAATGGTGTTTGAATGAAGAAAACTTCTTGCCTTGAACCTATCTATCAGCCAAGACTCCTTGAATAGCTCCTAGATGCTTGGAGATGCTCCAAACTGGGTCAAATTGATCTATATTCTCTCCATTTATTTTGTAACTCACCAAACTACTTTGAGATGTCCTCCAACCTTTCACTCTTCCATAGAATTCCACATGGATGTATGCATCAATTTTCCAAATTAGCAAGAGAAAGATGCTTGAAAAGCCTTAACACATGCTTTGATGATGTCTTTATTTCTTTTGCATTGTTATGATTTATGCCATGTTCCTTTTATAAGGCTTACCATGCATGGATTGTCATCTCTCTTGAAGCATGCCATGTCTTTCTCTGTTCACGGACCATATCATTGTAAGCTTCTACCAAGTAGATCATTACATGATTCTCCACTAATTACTATTATAATGTGACAATGAATAGGACAAAGAATACAAGCAAACAAGATTACCATGTGTAATGAGACCTTCTCTCATGTCACTATCGATGCCTTTCCTTTGTTTATGTCACTATGAAACCTTTGTTTCATTGTTATTTTATTACTAGATTGGGATTTGAACCCTTGGTAGTACTACTATGTTGCACTATTCATATTTCATGAAGTCTTCATTTGATTTGATTTCTCTATCCACATACTTTGTGTTGCCTTTCTCCAATACTCATAATGATTGCCTCCCTTGACTACAACCTTCCTTTAGAGTTCTTCTTGTTACAATTGTTGTATTTTGGTGCTTGATTTATTCAACTAGAATTTTAATTTCTCAATTTGAATACTCACATAGTTCTTAGCAACCCAAAAAAATATTACAATAATCAATGCAAATGACTACCAATGATAGTTCCTCAATAGAAAATTTTCTAAAAGCTTATAGTTGTCTGGTAGAGGTGATGGTTTTAACCCTATATTTAGAAATTTTCATTATAATACCATCATTCAATATAGAAATTATAAGTACCATAAATGGCAGGAAGTCAAATTTCTAGATTAAAGCCAAAAACATAAAGCCCAACACAATATGTATTGTGATTGACACTGCATATATAGTATAATTCTCATTCTCTAAAAGATTGCACGACTTGTCAACACTTCATTCATGATAACATTGAGACCTGACTCTATAAGTACTATGTCAAAGGCACTTCTTGTTGCATCAATTGCATATGCAACAACAATTCCTATATCTACTTTTTTAATGCAGGTGCATCAATAACACCATCACTAGTCATTCCACATATATGCTTTCGGGCTTGCAATCACTTCAAGATTTCATGCTTATGCTCTTTTGAAAATCTTTTAGCTTTGTCTGAGCCAATAATTATTTTTGTTTGGGTTAAGAAAATTCAATTTGGTTGAGCATCCTATCATGCAATCCTAACTTTTTAGAGTCTTCCTTTTTGTTGTTCATAGACTACCAAGGCCTCATAGCACTAAGCTCGACAATATTCTTTACTTTTGTGTGAAGCAATTCTTTTGAGCCATAAAATTCAGTTTGTGTTATGGCAAATGATGTAGATGAGACAATAAAATCCAAGAAATATGGACGTGAGTGTTGAATGTTAATTGTTAAGAACAAACCCATGCTAGGTTGGATTTTAGTGTCAAAAAATAATTGTGAACCCAGCGAGTCTTGATTCAATGACTGTTTATTGTTGCCCCTATTTGAAAATAAGATTTTTCCCCCTTCTCCTAAGATTACAATCTCTTATTTATTGTATTTTCCATTACCAAAATCCCTATGCTTATCAAGAAATTTTGTATCAGTAAGCTCTAGTTTCAAAGAATTACTGTTTATGTGATTAGAACCAATATGTCTATCCATTTGGCTCATTTCCAAGATCATCAACCCAATGCAATAAACTTGCGTGTATCATGGGTTACATTTTCTCCCTATGCTAAATATTCTCCTCTACATCTTGGAGAAAAACTAGAAGAAACTTATTCCTCAATTGACATTCTTTCTTTGAACTCATGCTCCCTTCCCTTCCTTTCACCCGATTGACTATCTTTGAATTTTTGCTTCCATTCCTTTCACCCAATTGACTATCTTTCAAGTTTTTCTCTTGGGATAGAAGAAATCCATCCTTCATATGTGTCTATTCTACTCTATTTGAATAGATATTATTTGATTGAAGAAAATGTTAATTAACTTGTCACTTATAGTTATAACTTCTTGGTGTTTTGACAACTTTGCACAACCTTTGATCACTTTTTTTTTCACTAATCTTATTCTGCCCTACTCAGAACTTTCCTTTCCATTTTGGTGCCTCTTCATGCCATAAACCCTATAAACCTATGTCATACCTTTGTGTCATGGAGACCTACCCTTGATTATGATTATTATAGACCAAAAAAATTCCTTCAAGATGACTATCTTATATGTCATGTGGTTGTTCCTTTGGATTGTATATTCATAATTGTCCTCACATACTCTGTTGTTGCTCATCATCATGAGGGCCTGTAATAATGGCACACATACCTTTACAATACTTTTGAATAAGAAAACTCAACTCAGAATTATATCACTGGAGAACATGCATGATATGGCTTGGAACAAATATAGATTTTTGAATGAGAAGAGAACCAATAGAATTCAATGACATATTTTCAAAATGAGCATGATCGACAAAGTTTGTATGAATAAATCTTTCAATAAGCTCTAGTATTTTATGAATAAAGGCATTCAACTTTGAGTCAATGGGGGCTTCATTTTTATATTTGGAACATGAAAATGGATTGATTTCATCTTCAAAATAATTTCCTTTGGAGGGAGATCATGGTGAGAAATGACCTAATATGGGTTCATTTAATCAACCATTCTCAAAATTGGGAGTACTTAAAACTTTCAGACAAGTAAACCTTTCTTTATTTTTGCTAATTTGTTTAGTGTCTAAATGTTGGGATGTTGCAATAGCAACCTTGACATTCTCCAAGACTTCACCCTTGTATTCTTCTCTCAAACTTTTATAGTGCTATATTGTTTCATCATGATTAGGGTCTTAGCAGATAAATACATATTCAACACATTTACGAAGCACATCATTCACAATAGTATCTCAATATTGGACTTTGACAAAATCATGTATTGTTGGAATGTTTTGATCCCACCCTTGAATTTTCTAATAAAGTACTATGGATGTGGACATCGACAAGAACTATGTATTTATCTTGATAGTCTAAGTTATTAGTCGAAAACTCTTTCATTGCACTATCAATTTCAAGGGCGGGAAAATCACCAACACCCATAATATCACAATCAAAGACATCAGTAGCATCATTTTCACTATCAACTTATAGCAAGATAGCTTTGAATAAAAAGTGTGACAAGTGAAGAAACTACATTATAGGCACATAAACTAAGGTACAAGAAGCCATTCTGCCTCTAAATAGTGCTTTGAAGCCTTAAATTACAACTATAAACAAGAATGCACATGCTTGTCCCTAGCTTACTTTTTTGACCACTGGAATTGAATTTCTAAACTTCATGACCCAAACTTACTTTTATCCAATAGAAGGGTATACTTTCCAACAATTTCTCCTAACATGACAACATGATCAATCTAAATAGACCTTCCCAAATGAGCCCTTTCTGAAGGAACTTTTGTTTCTACAGGATATATGAATCTTTTAACCTTTTGGTGGAATATCAAAGGCCCCAACAAAACCTTCATCCCATTTAAGAGATGAACCAGTTCAAACAACCTTTGTCTGCCTTGGAGGACCATTTCCAAGTGTTAGTTTGTAATATGCACTTGGGTTCCCTATAGACTGTTTTAGGTTGATACCTCACTTGATAATAAGCCCAGATTTTCAAGGTAGTAACTAAATGGGGAATGCAAAGGGTGGCTTATTTTGTTGCTATAAGCCTTATAAATTTGTTGAATAAAGAATTTAATGCTCTCAAGTAATCTCCACTTATAGTTGAAGTGGCCCATAATTATTTTTCTATGGAAATAGCTAAAGCTTTCGCAATTTCACTAGAGGAAAATTCTTGAATTGTATGAATTTAAAATAGGAATTTTACAAAAATAGATGCTTGGATTGTCATATCAAAATCACTAGAACCAATAAGGTCTATGACAACCTGTATTCCACAAAATTCCACCATTGCTCTCCTTTTTGAATAAGTGTACATAACTAAGTTTTTGTAAGGCACAAGCAACCACGACTTTCATCTCTTTTATCAATTCATCCTCATGTAAATTCACTATTGCACAATAGGTAGACATTGCATCTATTATTTATGCTAGTGTCTCATTTTGAAATAAATCCCCTTGATACAAGAGAAAACAATAGTTTCGCTTATTGAATCTAAGTTTGAGGGTCAATAAAATACTGAGATAATGGAGAAATTGCCAACTTGGCAACTTTTGAGTCTCTTATTTGCATATTATTTAATAAAGCTTCTAGCAATCTTGTTGTTGATTCCCCACACTGAAGAAACCTAAGAAGTTCTAAAAGAGCCTCTATGGCACTACTTTCTATCATAGCTTCAACAATGGATGCATCATCACTCTCCAAGACATTAGACCTATAATAATGGTTTTTGAACCAAAGTAGACCATTCTTACAAAAAAACAACAAATACATCCAAATAATACTAGGAACTAAATTGTAAAATAGTTGACAACACAAAAACTATAGACTCCCAAAGGGAGTAAGGTTGTGGTGGATCAACTTGTAGAATAACCTTTGATAATTCAACAACCTCACCTACTTCTACAATTTCATTTTGCTTGCTTCAATATATATATGCATTCTTTGGCATATCTCTTAAGATATTTAATGCATATCACATGCCTTAAACAAATTGCTAGACATTATGAGTTTGAGAAGGCTGCTTTATCTTTTGTAAGTGTTTTATCATCTATTCTAAAATATCCTTCTTAGCTTTACACCTCCCTTTCACCATTGAGGACTACTTTCAACACGATTCCCTTGGTGCTCACTCAGACATGATATTTTCAAAAGAATTTTGACTGTAATATTTACATGTAAGATGGTTATGAAAGTATTAACAACAAATAAGGATTTTCAACAAGGATTGGAACCTTTATCAACCATGGGAGGGTTTTGAGAGATAAAACACCTGAATATCTCAAAGTTGAGTGCCAAGTAAGGTTAAAAACTACATGTTCTCCTTTCAATATGGTGTTTGCCACAGTCTTGGCCAATATAGTAGTTTGCTAGCTATTAGGGAAAGTGCCAAGATAGTGGAAACCCTAAAAACATTGAACCACTGCTCTAAAACTCGAACTCTTTCACTAAAATTCTCTCCAAAGCATGCAACATGGGTTTGACCCTTTCCAAAATTATCAAAAGAGACACACCTTACTCCTTTTTTCCTAAAATGGAATGGCTTGATGCATTAAAGTTTGTTCCTAAGGTAATATTTTTGTAGATTTTCTTGCTTTCCTTATATTAACCATGAACTAACATACAACATGACACGAGACTCCTCAAATTATTAGCAAAAAATATGATGAACTGTTTGAAGGCTACTTTTGGACAAAGGAGTAAAAATGAGACTACAGTCACACATGACTTCTATTTTCTAGGTTTTCATCATGGTACTTGCCCAAAGTTCCATAAGAATGGTTTTCACTAGAGAACGACTAATTTTCTTTACTTTTATTTTTTATTTTGAATGATCATCCACTATGTGGGACCACCTAGTGGCGTTGATGTAGATGTTGTCATAGTGTGTCAATAATGTCCTGCCTTGAGGAGTTGTTTTTTCAAGATAATGACACTTGTTTATATCCCCTGGATATTATTGTGATCCTTTTTTGTACTAGAGTTGGCTTTATCTAAATGTGCACATCATGATAGAGTGTCATTAGAGTCCTTATGATAAAGTGTTTCTACCAAGAGATGGTGAATGTGGAATTTTGGAATTTTGGATTTTAGGTCAGATATGGGATTTTGGTGGGGGATGTGAGATGTGGATGAATTACTTGGTAGGTTGGGTGGATTTTTTATTTTCCAAACTTGGGATGGTGGATGATGGAGTGTGGATGTGAGATTTTGAGTGTGTTGGGGACCAACAATTTTATACTCTTTTTCGTGGTGGTATCAAAGGCTATTTTAAAGGAGGTGGACACTTTTGAGTGATGGAAGACCTTTTTTGAGATGGATCCATAATTTCATTGAATTTTAGATTTGGATTTGGATTAGATTCTTTGCATGATCCAATTTTCCTTGGGATCCATTTTGACTATATGTGTCCACTTTGATTTCTAGATTTTTTAGCCTCAAAATATTGACTTTGATCTTTTTATTTGTAAATATTTTTCTTTTCTTGGTCCCCATTAATAGATAGAAGGATTTGAGAATGATGGTCTATGACATGAATTAGAGTGATGGCAATAACCTTATTATATGGACTATATATTGATGAGCCAAAAACCTGTCTATGTTATTATTCCTAAAGACCCTTTTTCCTATCCAAAATCATTCCTTAATTTTATCTTAATCCTCTTACCTTGTCATTTATTAATCACTTAAGATAAAAGAAGACTAATATGTTTGAAGGAAGGAAAAATGAGTTTGGTGTTATTTGATTAATAGAAATCTAATTTAAATGGTTGCACTTGTGAACAAATATTCCTATGTGTAGCAGAGGAACATGTGAAGGAGGGAATTATAGGGCCTATGATTAGTCTTTTTGTTTAGGGATGATGGCCAAAATCTATTATGCTTATTTTTAGCTTTTTTGTTCAAGGCTAGTGGCCAATACTTGTTATAGATTAGTCTACAAAAAATACTTAAGTCGTTTCTATTTTATGTTTTCTATTGAATGAAACTTTGGCCGCAACTATGGGTGTAGGCCACATGACTGAATTTTAGTCATTACAAGTTTATAAATATGTATGGAACTCTATGTTTTGGATATACATAATAATATATCAAGAATCTCCTTTGTGTATATGGACCAAAGAATTGTTTGAGTTTTGTGAAGTTTTATCGTTGATCAATTCACCCTACAACTCAGGAGCAAGGGCCCACTCCTTGGAGAACAACAATGATAATCTTTAGTTTATGTTTTCTTTCTACATTAATTTAATTTTATTATATATAAACAATTATGATTTAAACATCTATGTTTTTATTTGATGTCATTTAAGCAGATTTAATTGTGAATGATTTAATCGGTTGATTTGAATTGTGGAGAGTAGGATCTGGATTGTATAAATCAATTAAATATAGTTTCTATATGGTCGATTCAGTAAGAGAATTTGGTTTCTAAGTTTTTTGTGTGTTCTTTTTCTATCTGTTATAATTTGCAAAGACCAAAATAGTAATTCCAAGGACTGAAACAAAAGTGATTTGACTTGGTTCCTGGCGCATTCTTGTCGCTTTGTTTATGTCATCTTCTTGTCTCTCTATTTTTCTATAACAAAATACTTAGATTTGATAGCAGACTACATAACTTTCTCTATGTTGAGTATTGTAATATTTATTTGTTCTACATTTCATCATATTTATCTTGCTAGTAACAACGCTTAGGTAAATAGCCACTACACCTTTCAAAAGATTAAGTTCTCCAAATTGACATAGGAACAAGTTGAACATTTATAAAGTTTGTTTAAAAAAAAAGTAACTCTTATTTAAAGTGTCTTAAGCAGGTAAAATTGCAAGGATAATCTAAAACTCAAATTGTACCCATAGCTTTGTCCAAACATTTTAGCGTCATTGTCGAGGAAAGGCGTTAAAGGCTTGTTAGTCTAGTGAATTGAGTTAGGACCAGCACACCAAGATGAAAGTTTGCGCAATTGTCAACCTTGCCCAAGTAATTAACCCTGGTTTTCTCTATTATAGGTCATATAGATGCATGAATCACATTAGAGATAGTAAAGGAAGGTTTGTTAAGAAAGAAATAGGAAAACCCAAAAAAAGGATTAAAGCCATTAATTGTGAGTACATCATCAAAGAAGGAATTAGTTGAACCTGTTGTTGAAAAATGTGTCATTGAGTCCACTACTATCAAGTATGATTTTGAGTCACCTTCTAACATCCAACAAGAGTCACTTGAGACCCCAAAAGATTCATTTAAGAAGTTTTCTAAATGATTTCAAGAATCTTATGAACTTTGAAGTGGTAAAACTCTAATACACAAAGACCCTAAGTTGTTCTCATCTTTTTACACCCCTTGGGAATTCAAAACCATGGTCGATAACAACAACAACAAAAACAATAATAATGATGAAAGAGCATTGGCCAATAACAATGATGTCACCTTCGAATTTCTCATTTCCCATCCAAAGGAAGATGCCCTCGTGAAGAATATACCACATTCTGATTTGCCTATTTTTGGGGTCTTTCTATGGAAGATCCTGAATGTTTCTCTTTGAATTTGATTTTTTATGTCAATTATGATTATCACAATGATGCAAAAAAACTTAAATTATTTACAAATACTTTGAAAGATGTATCATTGTGATGGATCATGGGCTTAGGATGTGAAACTATCCATAATTAAAATAATATGAAGACAGTTTTTGGAGAAATCCCAAGAATATTGCAAGACAGGAAATTAGAGATGAGATCTTTCACATAATGCAATGCAAAGAGGAGACCTTAGAAGACTACCTTGAGTGATTCTTATTTAGTCTTCAAAGAACTAGACAAACAGGATTGAACAATGATACTGGCTTTTTCTTAGGGGTATTCAAGATGAATGTATGGATGTTTTAAATCTTATGGGGGTGGGGATATTTCCAAATTAAGATTTGATGATATTTGTGATATTTGTAGGAAATACTTAAGATCCACCTAATCGGTAAGAGGGTATTTTGGGAAGCATGTCTCTTTCGAAGGCACATCAAGTATCACGAAAAGAGAGCTAGGTACGTTGCTAAATGATCTCAAAACTAATCTTTTGAGCCACATGGGTAAGCAAATTGACACCTTGTACACATGTAAGAAACAAGAAGAGGCTAAAAAAGCATTTGTTGTATTTTTCTGAACTGTCGTAAAAAACATAGTAATGAGGAATGTCCTTATCGCAAAACAAAAATTTATTCTTTAGAAGATACTAGTAAGGAGATGTGGAACTACATTACAACCTCTTCCAATATATATAGCAGATGTGGAATTTAGTGAATATCTTGTTTACTATATGGCCCCACGGAGGCCTTGGCCTCCACGAACTATGCCCCCTATGACATGAATGAAAATTTTACACCTCCTAATGTAGGGCCTAGTGGACAACCCATCTCCTTTCAAACTCAACCAGGATGGTATGGAGGGTGGCAACAACCTCCACCTTACTCATAATGGCAAAACTAGTACTAGTATACCCCTCAACCTTTGCAATAAGCATGGAGGACGCCACCATCACAATTTCCACAATATCTGCCTTATTGCGCACCACTTATGGTTACTCCATACCAATAGCCACCACAATTCTTGCCACTAATACCACCCTCATCCAATAGTCCACCATCCAACCTGTCATAGCCATCAAAGGCAACACCCATGTCCACACAAAGATCTCCAAACTCAAATAACAAGGTGGCACAAATAGTATACAATAATGAGGTGGTAGGATACCAAACCTACCTTGTTAACGCACTAGACATTAATGGAGTTCAGTTATGATCAATAAAGCCCTCTAGGGGCCCACTTATTGAAATAAATGATGAACATGAGGAACACCTATATAAACAAGATGAACCGTCTAGGTTGCCTCCATACCCTGACTGGTTTCAATCTCAGCTAAAATAAAAGGAAGTGGTTGAGTTAGAATTCGATCTTATAAATAAATTAAGAAATGTTAATATTAAGATTCCTCTTTTGCAGGCAATCAAGGACGTCCTTGTGTACACAAAGACAGTTTGGGACTTGTGTACCTAAAAGAAGACAAAGAAACGAGACCCAAAGATGGTGCAAGTTATTAGACAACTTGTTGATCTCATGTTGGGAAATATTTCAATTCCCAAGCATTCAAAACCAGTGAGTCCTATGATTCAAGTATGTATTGGTCACATTGTCATTCTAAATACATTAATTGACTTAGGTGCTACCATTAACATCATGACCAATGAAACTATGGAGAAGTTGTGCCTTCAAGGACTTAGGCCTACACCTATAGTCGTACAAATGGTGGATCGCTCCTTAGTCAAACTTGAAGCTATGATAGAAGATGTTATTTTTGCTGACTCTTGGGAATATCTTATTGATTTCATGATCTTGCAACCCAAAATAAAGCTTGGGGGATACCTCCTGATTCTAGGGAGACCATGGTTGGCTGCTATTGATGCTTATATCAACTGCTAGTCATGTAATATGGTTTTTTCTAATGGGGAATAGAAGAAACAATTGACCTTATAACCACTATTGGAGATTGAAGATCCCCTGTCGGTTGACAGTGATTTGGAGGAATCTTTTCCTGTGCTGACAATTGATCAAGCACTTGATATGGAGGAATTATCAGAGGATACTATTTTTTCCAATTTTTTCAAAATCGATTGTGTCTGATGATGTTTTAGAAAGATTTTTTTTATTATTGTATAGATAACTGTCCATTTGGGAACTTTCCATTGTTGAGTGATTCACAATCACTTCAACATTTTATTACATTACATCAATTGCTTCCACATAACTGTGTATATAGTTTATTCACGCTTTCTGATACTTCTTGACCATCCACCTCACAAGCACATGTTATAGATTTACCTGCAAAATCTCAATCAATGGAAATTTTACCAAGGCGTACTTTAAATATTAATCTAAATTTGAGTGATGCACAAATTAAAGTTTTAATTTCCATGTTAATAAATCACAAAAATGCATTTATATGGGAATATCAAGATATACATGGTATACATCTAGATATGTCCACACACCACATTTACATAGAGGAAGGTAGTCATCCTATTAGGCAACCGCAAAGAAGGTTAAACCCGATCTTACAAGAAATTGTGAAAGAAGAATTACAAAAGTTATTAAATGTAGGATTTATATATCCAATTTTTGATATTTAATGGTTTTCCCCTTTGGTGGTACTGCTTAAGAAAAATGGTAAATGGAGGATATGTGTTGATTATAGAACCCTTAACAAGGCTACTAAAAAGGATCATCTTCCATTACCTTTTATTGACCAAGTTTTGGATACACTTGCAAGTAAGAAATTCTTCTCCTTCCTGGATGGATTCAACGGGTACAATCAAATTTGCATTGCACCTAAGGATCAAGACAAGACCACCTTCACCTATTCATGGGGGACATTTGCTTATAATGTTTTACCTTTTGGTCTATTTAATGGCCCTGCTACTTTCCAAAGGGTAGTGTTAAGTATTTTTGCTTATTTGATTCATGACTATGTTGAAATTTATATGGATGATCTTACTGTGTATGATGATACCTATGAGGAAGCCAAAAAGAATCTTGAAAAAGTTTTACAGTGGTGTGAAGATACTAATTTGTCTTTGAGTTATGAAAAGATTCATATCTTGATGATGGACTTGGTATAGTACTAGGATACTACGTTTTTATTAAAGGTATTCAAGTTGACCTAAAGAAAGTGCAGATAATTCAGGATTTGCCTATTCCTATTTGTCAAAAGGAAGTTTGTAGCTTTTTAGGACATGTAGGATACTATAGGCATTTTATTTAGAACTTTAGTAAGATTATTACACCTCTTTTTGTTTTTTTTGAGCAAAGATAACATTTTTTCTTGGACACAGGAATGCCAACAAGCTTTTGAGACCATCAAGGAGAAGCTTGTGACCACACTAGTATTATGTGGGCCTGATTGGGAGCTTCCTTTTCATATCCATAACAATGCTTCTGATTTTTCAATGGGACATATCTTTGGTCAAAAGGACACATTATTTTATTCTATTTATTATATTAGTAAGAATTTTACAAGTGCTAAAATAAACTACACAATTACTAAAAAGGAATTTCTTGTTGTTGTTTATGCAATTAATAAATTTTGACATTACATAACTGGTTATAAAGTCTTTGTCCATGCAAATCACTCCACAATAAGGCTTTTAATAAATAAACTAGTAGTTACACGAAGAGTAATTATATGGTTACTTTTATTGCAAGAATTCAATATAACCATACTTGATAAACTTGGTCGAGAAAATGTGGTTATAGATTTTCTATCCAGGTTGCAATGCGAGAGTGAACTTGTGCTTGTTGAATATGCTTTCCTTGACAAGCATCCTTTTGCTATTTCATTTAAGAGTCCATGGTTTGAAGACATTGTAGACTACTTGGTCACTTTCAAGTTTCCCTCGCACTTCTCCTCAATATTATCATAAACTTGTGGGGCTAAGTGGTCAATATACATGGATTAATGGAATCTTGTTCCACACCAATATTGACAACATCATGCGACGATGTGTAGCCGAAGATGATTTCTTTGATATACTTCAAGCATGCCATTTAGAGCCTCGTGAA
Source organism: Sequoia sempervirens (assembly GCA_007258455.2). Taxonomy (NCBI): domain Eukaryota; kingdom Viridiplantae; phylum Streptophyta; class Pinopsida; order Cupressales; family Cupressaceae; genus Sequoia; species Sequoia sempervirens. The sequence continues at coordinate 136,344 of VDFB02029305.1, read as the reverse complement.
GGTCATTTTGTAGCTCAAAGGACTGCCAATAAAATCCTAACTACTGAATATTATTGGCCTACACTTCATAAAGATTGTAAAAGTATGTGCAACACTATGATAAATTCCAACATATGGGGTGACCCACATGTTCTGATGAGATGCCTCTACAACCCCAGTTGTTTCTTGAACCCTTTGAAAAATACGGTTTAGATTTTGTGGGGCCAATTAACCCCCCATCAAGAAATAAGGAATATATATTGGTTTGTACTGATTATGTTATTAAATTGGTAGAGGTTGTGGTATTGAAACATGCAAGAGATACTAAAGTTGTTGAATTTTTATATTCTAAAATTTTTACCAAGTTTGACATGCCTCGTGGGATTGTTACTAATCAAGGACCTTAGTTTACATTTGAGTTGATTGTTGCTCTAGTTTTGGAGTATAGGATCCGACACCACAAGTCCTCACCATATCACCCCCAGGCCAATGGGCAGGGTGAAGTGACCAATTGAGAGCTTAAGAATATTCTAACAAAGAAGATGTCCCTTCACAAGAAAGTTTGGCAATAAGACTTTCATATGCAGTATGGGGAAATCACACCATGTGGAAAACCACCACTGGTCTTACACCATATGAGCTTGTTTATGGTAAGAAAGCAGTTCTACTCATTGCGTTTGAGATCAAAAAATCTATGTACTGCTTTACAATTAGGAATGAGTCTAACTGATGCTTATAAAGAATGGATTGCTCAAATTCATTCCTTGGATGAACTTCAACAACAAGCTCTTTTCCATGTAGAGACAGTTCAAAAATAGCATGCTCTTTAGCACGATCATTTTATCAAATAATGGTCATTTCAGCCAGGTGATTGGGCACTACTATATGATTCTAGGTTCCACAATTTCAAAGGAAAGTTCCACACAAGATGGTTAGGGCCTTATAACATTGAGGTTATTTATGAAAATGTTGCAGTCAAGCTTCGCACCATAGATTTTGATCGTATGGCTCTTGTTGTCAATCGACATCGCTTGAAATTGTACAAGCAACCTATTTCTAAAGAATATTTTGTGTCTAGTTTGATAAAGGAACTCAATGTTGTATCAAAAGTTCTTGTCACCTCTTCAAGTACCTCATAGTTACTTCCAATAAAAAATGTAATAAGATCCAACAATGAAAACCTTTGGATGTTGTTGGTTGGGTAATACTTGAAAACTGGGTGACCGACAAGTATTAACTACATAATAAACTTAGAGGTGAAAACCAATTTTCCTGGTGCCTTTAGGTGGTGTCAGTCTGAAAATCGAGATATTGACAGTTTGGCATCATTAAAAAAAACAATAAAAGGAAAAAAATGAAATAAAGAAGGGACACAAATGTTGGCACAAAGCAAGGAGTTGACACCACGAGCAACACCATTGGCTACATGGACTTTCCCTTCCTGTTGCTACCCATTCAATAGGGATTGATATTATTCTTCATTTTCCTGTTGCTTGATTTTTGTGACAGGAACCATGCACCACTTCCTGTATCCAAAATCTTGCTTTTGTCTTCAATATTTTTACTTAATGTACTTTTATGTGTGTCTTGTGCTTTTTTAGGGTTGTGATATGTGGCCCCCATAATCCACTTGGGAGGTTGCATGTCTAATTGTCATCCCCCATTACACACATGGCCAGACTCGTTTACCTCAACCGTCCACATCAGTATTATCTACTCTATTTTGACGGTAACCTCCACATCAGATTGATCACATCATTTGGCAGCATGCCCAGTCCTCTTGCATGAAGCTCCTATTCTTCTCACCACCTTAGCTTGCCAAATTCTCCACGGTAACTTGTCCTTCACACACATCGGATCATGATTTTTCTTTTTTGGTAACATCATGCTTATTTTATTCTTTCTTTCAAATTATATTAGCTATCTTTTCATTTTAATGGTTAACTATGGCGATATGTTAAGGATGACATTTACCCTTCAACTAGGGAGGAATCTAATGGATGGTCATTTCATAATTACAAAAGGTCATGTTAGATCCATTTACCAAAAGTAGCCACCATCATTAACCCTTACCTTGATTTATCACTCGATGTTATCATTATTATTGTGATGTCACCATCATCATCCTTAACCATTTCTTCTATTTTTACCATTAGAATTTTCATTGTTCATTGTTATCATTTTATGCTGTTTGATTTAATGCTCCACATCACCATTTTTCTATTACAATGGGGCCCCATATCAAGCATGAATCCACCAACATGGCCAAGTTAAGATCTATGGCGGTACGTTGAGGATGACATTTACCCTTCAACTGGGGAGGAATCTAATAGATGGTCATGTCATAATTACGAAAGGTCATGTTAGATCCAATTACCACAAGTAGCCACCATCGTTAACCCTTACCTTGATTTATCACTCGGTGTTATCATTATTACTGTGATGTCACTGTCATCGTCCTTAACCATTTCTTCTATTTCTACCGTTAGCATTTTCATTGTTCACTGTTAGCATTTTATGTTGTTTGATTTAATGCTCCACATCACCATTTTTCTATTGCAATGGGGCCCCATATCAGGCGTGAACCCACCAACATGGCCAAGTTAATATCTGTAGAAGAGGTATAAAAAATCTTTAGGCAGGCTCGCTGAAATGTCTTATGCAAGTAGTTAAAAGGCTATGATGATCAGTTGGCACTAGAGTTTGCCATGGGATTTAAGAAGAATGTAGTCACTCTGCGAGGAGTTACATTTCCAGTATCAGTTAAGATAGTTTCCCATGTCTTTGGTTTGCCACTATTAGGTGAAAACTTCTTCCCTATGTGTTCAAGCCGTATCCAAGACCTTTAGCCCACTTGACAACAATTTCTACAATGAGGTGAGAAGATTGAGGTTGTCCAAGGGCAAGGTACAAAATGACCTTCTTTTCCTAAACCTTGGCATGAAGTTGTGAAATTTGTCATGAATCATATTACATGTGAAGGTCAATATGCCTATGTGTTTGCACATCATTTCAGTCTTTTGTGTCATTTACAAAAGTCGACCCTTGTCAATGTGCCTTATTATCTATTTCATTCCTTGAAAGCAATGAGTAAAGAAGTGCATAAAGGTAACACAAATTCCCTTGCTCACCATGGCCTTATTAAGTTTCTCATTATTAAGGGATTAGCGTCAGTTGATTCACCTTTAAGTTGGGAGACCCTCACTAAAGTCCTTATTGATGAAAATATTGAGGGAAATATTGATGCAGATGTTGAAGGGAATGCAAATGCAAGTGTCAAAGAAAATATAGATGATTTGGGTGAGGTTATACTCGAGAAAGGTGAAACCCTTGGTAATGTGAGTGAAGCACCAAATGACAGTGAATACCATCGATGTTAAGCATAATTTTGCTCAAATGAAATCTAGGGAATCTGGGGGAGTTGTAACTCCTCAAAACTTAAATTGGACAAGAGTAAATTGGATTTCAAGTTACAAAATCTTGCTACTGTTGCTAGTAATATGGGTGAAATAGGGGATAATAACAAAATTATGAAGCTAAAAATACCAGATACATAAATTCTTGCTCATTCCCTTCCCAAAGGTAAAGACCGAACAGGCAGGGAATGACGTAGGCAAAAGAGACAGAAAGTTAAGGAGCATATGATGAATAAAAAAATAGAAATTGAAGATGATGTCAAGTCTCCTTCTGTATATATGGAGGATATGCCTATAGCAGAGGAGGAAAATCCCCTACAAGAAGAAAGGCCTCGACCAAAGAGAGAACATTTCTTACAGGAAACAGGGCTACAAGAAGCTTAGCATGCATCAGAAGTATGGAACTCCTTTCAAGCATAAACTATTGTTAGGCCAATGGAGCGATGGGAAGCTCAAGAGTTTGAAAATGACAAATAATGAGGAAGGGGATCATACCCTAGAGCATGCCTTTTATGTGGAACCCTTTCTCATAGAATATCCTAGTTTTGAGGATATAATTAATCAACAAAAAGAGGAAATAAGGACTCTGAGGTTTCAAATTATGCAATTGGAGGATGAAGTCAAGGGCTTATAGGAATAGTTGGAGGAGAATTTGAAAATTAGGAAACAACAAGAAGAAGAATTGAGGAATATGGCACAAACATAGGATTCTAGTATCTCTATGAAGGTGCACCATTAGGTCATAGAATCACTCAAGAACAAGTGGCAACAAGAGATTATGGTAACTGTGAACAAATTAACAACTATACCTACAATAAATGAATGCCTTTAGGTTTGTAAGTTGTTTATGTTGCATGAGGACATGTAAAACCTTCAGCTGGGGGAAAAATTATGAGCCAAAATCATGTCTATATTATTATTCCTAGAGACCCTTTTTCTTATCCAGAATCATTCCTTAATTTTATCTTAATCCTCTTACCTTGCCATTTATTAACCACTTAAGATGAAAGATGATTAACTTGGTAAGAAAAAGTCCTGACCCATAATCCAACAGTTGCACTTGTGAACAAATATTTCTATCGTTAGTTGTGTAGCAGAGGAATGTGCGAAGGAGGGAATTCTAGGGGATATGATTTTTCTTTTTATTTAGGGTTGATGGCCAAAATCTGTTATGCTTCTGTTCATATTTTTTTGTTTAAGGCTAGTGGCCAAAACTTGTTACATATTAATTTGCAAAAAAGACTTAAGTTTCTTTTTTATGTTTTATATCAAATGAAATTGTGGTTGTAGTTATGGGTCGTAGGCCACATGACCGAATTTCGATCACTACATGTTTATAAATATGTATGGAACTCTATATAAATTGATATACATAATAATATATTGAGAATATCCTTTTTGTTCATGGATCAAAGAATTGTCTGAGTTTTGTGAAGTTTCGTAGTTGATCGATTCACCCTGCAACCCAAGAGCAAGGATCCACTCCTTGGAGAATAGCGATGCTTATCTTTAGTTTATGTTTTCTTTCTACATTAATTTTATTTTATTTTGTATAAACAATTGTTATCTAAACATCTATGTTTTTATTTGATGTCATTTAAGTAGCTTTAATTGTGAATGATTTAATTAGTTGATTTGAATTGTGGAGAGTAAGAATTGGATTGTATAAATCAATTAAGTATAGTTTCTATATGGTCAATTTTGTAAGAGAATTTGGTTTCTAAGTTTTTTGTGTGTTCTTTTGCTATCTGTTATAATTCGAAGAGACTAAAATACTAATTCCAAGGACTAAAATAGAAGTGATCTGACCTGGTAACTGGCACACTCTTGTCGCTCTGTGTTTCTATACAAAATACTTAGATTTGATAGCAGACTACATAACTTTCTATGTGTTGAGTATTATAAAATTTAATTGTTCTGCATTTTATCACATTCATCTTGCTAGCAACAACTCTTAGGTAAATAACCACTACACCTTTCAAAATATTACGTTCTCTAGATTGACATGGGAACAAGCTGAACATTTCTAAAGTTGGTTTAAAAAAGAAGTAACTTTGATTTAAAGTGTCTTAAGCTGATAAAATTGCAAGGATAATATAAAACTCAAATTGCACCCACAACTTTGTCCAAACATGCATGACCCTAGGTTTTGATGTTTGAATTAGATGAAGTTTCCCCCAATATTGTGGAGGTACCACTAACATCATTAGATTTCTCGATTGATGAATAACCAAGTCCTTGATAATTAGGATTGTCAAAATTTGTACTAGTTCTAGAATATCCTATTCACGTAGGCCTAGTCCTTTTCCTTTATATTGCATTCTTTGACAAATCTTATTTGCAATAGGATATGTATTGTTTTGATAACAAGATGCTAACTCTTATTTATGTTGTTGGGAATCGTCAATGGTTGTTATCTTCCCATTAGTAAGAAAGCTTGCCTTAACAAAATTGAGTGATATGAGCTGATAAGATGTTGGTGCTTTCTCAATCTTTATGATTTTCTTCAACATTCGGTGAGATATCCTCATGGAATCTTGTGAAATCGGCTATAACTTCGTCATTCTCAAATATGTCTAGAGAGAAAGACTCGTGTTCTAGATGAACAAGGGAGAGATCCTCTATGTGTCCAATGGAAGCAAGTGTCTCATCTATAGAAGTGAAGGCTATTGGAACATGGATGGGGTCAACATTAGTTTTAGGATCATGGATGGAATGGAAAGGTATGATGGGATCATGGATTCAATAGAAAGGGATGATGGGACATTGGATAACTTGATCTTGATTAATTCCAGGGCTTTCTACTTTATTCTTTGGATTGTGTTCTTCACATAGATCTAGTTTTGATAATGTGGTAGGGATAAAGGACTCTTGGGTAGTCTTAGTATGTTGACATGGTGGTAATTGATTTTGAATAGGAATCATGGGAGTAGGCATGATGGGAAATGGGATACATGATGGTGTTTGGTCTAATAATTTATGATTATAGATTAGACTTGTATCAAATAATAGATTATCTATTGTGGATAGCCCTTGGGGAAAATAGTGAAAGGTATCATTATTGGATGAATTGGTCGATGGGGATGATGTGGATTGATGTTGCAAATGTTCCCAAGATGAAGGATTGAAAGGAGATATGGAGGCTTCTTGTGGGTGAGCTTCTTCAAGATGACCTATTATGGAGTCAAATGAGGTGGATATGTTACAACCATGACTAATGCAATTATTTTGGTATGGGTCATCGCTAGACAAAGATGGATGGTTTTGATCATGCTTGAGAAAATTATCTTGATATATGTCTAATTTATCATCATGTGAGCTATATATATTATTGATGTAATTATTTTGAGATGAATTATCAAGATTATCTTCAACAGTGATGTCATCTTGGTCAATAAAATCTTGAGTGAGATTATTTAGCTTGAAACGATTTGGAGTTGTATGTCCATTGGCCCTATGGTACCCACAAAAATCAATGTCCTTCTACCATGTGGGCATGACTTGGGGTTTGTAATGCTTGATTTATGGGAGCGACTAGATTTGACTGGACTAGTTTTCATAGTGCAGATTCAATGAGTTCACCCAAAGAAGTGTATTTTCACTATGGGATGTTGTTTTGTCTAGAAGGCCCTCTCTGTGAGTTATCTTGGACTATCGCAAATGTTTGGACATTGGGTGGTGCTTGTAATATTAAGGTGGGTTAAACATGTTGGACCATCCTATTTTCAACCACACTGTCATTGACAACATTTTTAGTTTTATTCTAGAAGTAGGATTTGTCATTTGAGGAGCTCACATAATTTTTGTTTTCATTGAATATATTTTCAAGTCCTTTAGCTATAAGGTCTTTCTCAATGGTAAGGCCTTTCTCTATGACCTCGTCAAAAGTATTGGAGCATTGAACTTTGAGATGGAACCCTATTTTTATATTCATGTTTTGGATAAATATTTGGAATAAGTGTTTCTCGAGTATATGGCATGGATATTTACTAGCTAAACTTTTCTATCTCTATAAGGAGGAAAAGGTTTCTCCATTATTTTTTTTAACATTACAAATATTAGTCATGAAGACCTATTTTTCGATGTTGTATGAAAAATGTGATGAATTTTTTAGCTAGTTTGTTAAAAGTTCTAATGCCATATTGAAGTTGAGGAAACCATTCCATGGCCTACCCTCATAAGCTTCTTGGAAAGAGGTGCATAAGATAAGTATCATTATGAACAACCTCTACAAAAGCTACTTATAATTCTCTAATGTGTTCACGAGGGTCTCCCTTTCCTTTGTACTTGTCAAATTTAGGCATCTCAAAGTTATATGAAAAAGATGACATGGGTAGTGTCCATCAAATGGATAGGGGCATATGTACTCTACTGTATAGCTCTTTTTTATTGGTCCCATGTGGATGTTAGAAATTTGTTGCTATAGATCTTGGATTTGTAGCAACAAATCATTTAGGTGCATGAAAGTAGGTATGTTCTAGATTGATATGAGATGCGATGATGATTGACCTTGAAGGAAATTTTGTGATGAGTTGTTTTGGTGGTTGTGTGAATAGTTTGGTGGAATGTAGGTGTGAGAATATGTTGGAGTTAATAAATTGGTTTTGATGTGACCAATTGTTGTTGGTGGTTTATGATGTTTTGAATTGGGTATGTTGATGAAATTTTTTATTAGATGGGTTCACGTTGCAGTTTTAATGATGTGTTGTTGAGAGGTCATAATGTTTTGAGAGGGGTTATGTTGATATATGATTTGGTTAGATGGATTCATGTTTTGATTATGATTTGAAGTGAGAGTATGTGGATGTGATATGGGATTATAGTTTTGATGGTTGGTGTTTATCATAGTTGGGTATGTAAGTGTGGACATTAGATGTAAGTGGTTGATAATTATGGGGTTCTTTCATATTTTTCATTGGAGTGAAGATGTTGAAGTTATTAAGTGGAATTTTATGTTGATATAGTGGATTGGTGATATAATTTTGATTTTGGATAGTGTTTGCTTTCATATGTAAGTTGAGTGAAGGTACTTGGGAGATTTGGGATGATATTAATCATGTTTGTGGATTTAATATTGAAGTGAGGGCAATAGTATTACTTGATTTTGTGTTATATTATATAGTGGATTGGTTATTTTCATGGTGTATGTGGGAGTTTGAGTGTGCATGGGAGGTAATGATACTTGCACGAAGTTAGTGGGTATGATTAATTATAGGATAGTAATAGCAATTTGTTGAGGTGTGATATTAGGAGAATGTGAAGAATAAATGGGAGTGTTGTTAGTAGGTTGGATGGTAAGGTTGTTTTGATGTGGTATGGAAGGTGGTAGGGAGAAATTAGTTTGTGACATGATTTCGTTGGAGTTCATTTCCCCCAAGGTCTGGGATGAAGTATTGTTGATATATTCTAAAGTAGGCATAACCCTTGATGAGGATGGTAATGGGGTTTGGAAAGCATTTGGGGTGTCCAAAGAAGGCATGTTAAACTCATGTTGAGTATCACCTATGGTTATGGTAATATTTAACTCACTTTAATTGGACTCCATAAGATTTCCATGTAGAGATCTAGTATCAAGAACTTAGTAAATGATGTGTGGGATATTTTTTTTGGCTAATTGATGATTTGGCAGCAATTCAAAAGCACTTGGGTGGTGTAAACATGAGAAAAAATGAAATATACAAAAAATGATTTTCTTGCTATTTTCACATTTTATTAAATCACATTTTCGGAGGCCTTCAAAGTGGAATTTGGGGTTAAGATTGTCATCAATCCCTTGAAATGATCTCCAAATGCATTCTTTTCAAATTATTGAAATTAGGGCTCTTGGATATCTTTCCAACGGTGTAAAGAAGTCATAATTTTGACCACCAAGCTAGGAGTTATGACCCTGCTAAGTTGGGGTAGTAATGAATCGTATAACCTATGAATTTTGACCCAATATTTTGATGATGAAGTCAATTGGGGTACCTTAGGTGTTTCAGTGTATGCTAATAGATCTCAAGTTTGTTTGTTTTAGGTCTATTTATAGGATTAGGAGATTTGGTGCAATCTGAATGATATAATAATTATGTTGAAATAAAAAATAATTGTGCTACAATACAAGGCAATTGTACAATTAGAGATTCAAATGCATGATTCTGAGGAAAGCCCCTATGTGGCACAACATTTTCCCTCTTTGTGAATGTGCAGGTTGCAAGTTTGAAGTGGATTAAAGAGAGCTTGATGATCCATCTTGCATTATTGTATTTGTAGTCATCAACCTTGTTAAGACACACAAACTCACCTATAAAATTTATTTACGGTACTTCGACTATGGGAAATGTAGAAAATAAAAGCTTAGATGAAACTAGAGGACCCAAAAAATTGAGTAGGATGCCCTCACAAAGACCCAATCCCTATTGGGTGATATAGTATTTGTAGGCACAATAAAACCAATTTTTTGGCTAGGTACACATTAGTTTGCACCTTTCAAATCTATCAAAACTTGACTATTATTATTTATCAACTATCAGATAATTGTATTCATTACATTAGGTCATATAGTCTAATTAGGGCAATAAATAAAAGATAATTTCCAATTCATTCCTAAGTCTCAAAAGGATCAGATCCAAGACTAATTGACTAACCTTGAGGGTTGAAAGTGAATCAATATACCTTGTTGATTTGTATCCTAATGCAATATTAGAAATGATGAAATCCTCCATCAGATGCTCACATAGCCTAAAGATTAGGCATGATTCATGACAGCAAAATGCATGCATAGCAACACATTTAAATTTTCCAAAAGGTGGCTAATTTGCAATCTCTTACTCAACTTAAGCAACTACATATCAACTCTCAATTTTGACAGCAACCATAGACCAATTCAAATCTGCATATGCGAGAATTCAATTTTCAATTTTCAAAGAAAAATTAGTTGTGTGATAGTCAAATACAATTGTGCTACTTTATGCTATAGTTGTGCCACTCTATGCAACAAATGCGCCACTTTGTGGCACAATTGCACCACAAGAAGCTACAATTGCACCAAAAGAAACTACAATTATGCCACTGGAAAAAAATTACACCACAGTATAATAATTGCGCCACAGAACTAAACATATATGTTGTTTTGACCTAAAATTGAGTTTTTGAGTTTTTTGTGACAAAAAATTTCATAAAGGATACACAGTCGCGTGAAAAAATAGACAAGTGCGAGTTTTTGAGATTCAATTGCATGATTCTATTACTTTGGTCTGATTTGAGTGTTTTTGAGAAAAAATTAGCAAGAAAAATAGTCGCATGTTAAACATGATAGTTGTTGATATTTTCAAAGTGACATGCTAAATGGTATCATTGGTCTAAACAAGTAAACCACTACAAGAAGTACAACTTAATTAGTGTTAAAGGTGTGTCCTACTAGTAGAGGCCCATCAATAAAATATTGTAGAAGACCATAGATACATGACTCCACTCTTAAAGGGAGATAGCTAGGTCTTTAGTGGCACAAGGGCTCACCTTCCTCCTTTCCTTGCAGGTTTTTACACCTCCAAAAGAATTCTTTCTCACCTTAAGATGGCACATGTTGGGTAACTTCATGCATGATGTTGTACACTGCACCCCTTAACAGTAATGACTAATGGTATTAAAGGCTTCTAAAAATAATGGTTTGTAGTGGTTCCATATACAATGAGCCCATTTGAGAATGCTTGAGACAAGGGAGGTTTCCCCTCTTCTCTTAACCTATACATGTCTTGGCGGACCAAGGATCGTGAGGCTTGGCTTTCATGATGTTGGCCACTCCTTCGGTACAACTTCCATTCTCCCCCTTTATATGCACTATTGATAAACATGGTTGAGGTCATCCTTGAGGTGATGAAATCCCCAAGCAGGCCTCCTACTAAAATTAAAAAAGAAAATTATGTTGTCTCTAATCCCCAAGATTGCACTATACACGAGGAGAGAGCATACACAAATTATCACTTCATTGGGAAAAAGTTCACACTAGTTACGAGGGGAGAGCATATGTACCCTAGACTACACCAAACACAACAAACAATTCATTTACCTTAAGAAATTAAAGTGTTATTTAATCTAAAAAAATTTAGACACAAGGTCCTGCAATGGATACGTCAATATTTTAAGTGTTTGGTCTTCTATCCAACAAAAGCCACAACTACGCAAGAAGATATTAGTAGCCTAGAAAAATACATAGAACAAATGCACCAAATGAAATTGAAATGCTAAAAACCCTAAGTTATACCTGTTAAACTTGTTGAACAATTACACCAAAATTTCTAATAAATGTGCCAATATCTCCTATAAATGCACCACTTTGCAATTGCGGAAATCTATACAAAAACAACAAAAAGTGCAAAATATAGAGGTATAACCCTAATTTGAAAACTTAAATTATTAATTCAGGGATAAACATTTATAAAATACGCAGTCAGAAATCAACAAAAAACTAGAATGATAGAGAATATTACAATAATAATAAGGAATAATGAAATCCTAATCTTTGAAGAAATTAGTGATCTCTACCAGATAGATGTGTCATTTTGAGAGACAAATACGCATCTCAAGCACAAATGCACCTTAGTACTCAACAAATGTGCCAATCTGCAATAGATGTGCCAAACTACTTTGCAATTGCACTAATCTGCAATAGAGGCACCAAACTTACTCTGCAAATGCGCCAAATTGCCTTGCAATTGCACCAATATAGGATAGATGCATCAAATAGACTTGTAACTGCTCAAAACTTAAAGAAATTCATTAATTTTTAGGACTTAAGGGTCCCGCCGAGTGTGACAAAATGTATGACCTATAAAATGATTGTAAAATTGAATAATCAAATAGAAAGCAACACAATTCATAAGTCACACCAATGAAACATTAAGACAAATTACAAGCACAATAAAATGTAAGAAACCTGCACACACATGGCTCCACACAATCTGCCTTAGCTTAGCTCCATTTTTCTCCTCTTTGCACCATGGATAAAAGTGTTTAATTAATTGCTCTCAGGTTTGGTAGCACAAAGCACTAATAATAAGAGTATAGTTTCTTCACGATGATCAAAGAGAAATAACTAATTGACGAATGATAGGTTTGTTTTATAGAATTCTTGATATTGATCAACAATTGAGATATGATGAGAGACTGAGTAGATCAATGACTCATAATCCATGAGAGGAATTGATGGATAGTTAACTAGCTACATGATTTTAGTGAACTGAGTGTAAGAGGTAGTGAAGTGGATTGATTGAGTTAGACAAGATAGATTGAATAGAAGACTAATTTTATTGATAAGTGATTTGAAAGTGAGTGGGAGTTGACTGTTGAGGTGAAAATGCATGAGTAGTTAATAATTAAATAAATAATTTATTAATTGCATGTGCAAAGGAAAAATAAATAAAATAATCAATTTTATTTATTTTAGAAGAGGATAATGTTGAGAGGAATAATTGGACAAATTAAATAATTAAAAACATTTATTTAATTTGAGAAGTGGGAAATGGGAAATGAATTAATTAAATAATAATGAATTATTTAATTAATTTAGAAAAGAGGAATAATTAGTAAATCAATTAAATAATAGTAATTATTTAATCAATATAGGGGGAAAGTGATGAAATAGATAATTTAATTAAATATTAAAATTATTTAATTAAATTCAGAAGATAGAATGATGATACCTAATGATGAAAAATGATGGTATTTTCGTAGAAACATGTTAGTTAGATTTAGGTGTCTACAATAGGAGCTAGTGGCTAGTTATTATCATCATAGTGAGTAGAATGTTATTATTAAATATTATTGAATGTATCCCCTTTGAAGTGGATTAGTAGGTTGGACCCTCAAAGTGGCATATTATTATTAAGTATTTATAGTATATTTACTTCTATTGTGCAATTTATTTCATTACATGTCCATATAAGGTCATTCCTTTTGTTCTCATTTAATTTAATTGTCTATTCTTTCAAGCATTAGATTGATAGGTTTCAAGCATTAATTTAATCACCTCACTGCTCCCTCCATATTATTCACATGGGATATATTTCAACTGCCTCAATAAATTACAGATCTAACTTCCATGCTACAGCTGCAGAGAATTCAATGCATCTTCACCTATAAATCGAATGGATGGGCCTGTGTTTGGAGCATTCCAGTGGACTGTGTTTTCAATACCTTGAAAGGTTACAAAGGGGTTTTCCTTTGCAGATTGTTAGGAAGGAGGCGTATTGATCTGAGCATATTATTTACACAGACCTCTTCCTGAAGATTAGCACTACAGGTAGGTTCTTGAAGCATTCTTCCTGAAACAATTATGTGCATTTATATACTTATTTGACAAGTATCTATTCTTTTCTCTACACCAAATTTTCCTTGCATGGGAAATCTCGTGGTTATTTAAAATCATATACAAAATGTCAAAATATACAATCATAAACTTAATGCTGAAATTCTTTAAATTGTTTCAAAATTATACACAATTACATGAATGTATAGTATCTGAATTCTTCCTTGAAAGGACTGCATTATGTTTCAGCTGATTTATGGCTTTTAGTTTTATTGTAGATCAACATTTGTGACAACTTAAAATAAAATTAAAAAAAACCCATAAGCAATCTTTAATTTTATGATTCAAATGTTTGGAAATTTTTTTGAGTGAATCTCCATAATTTGTTTTATAAAATCTGCACCTTTAAGAAGACTTGGCGCCTCCTCAATTTGTCATGGCATAGCCTTTTTAACTTCACACTCTGCTTATTTTTGGATTACCTAATAGCTGTTCAACTTTGGTGTCTCAATCAGTAGGGAAAAGTGCATAAGTTTAGCATAATATAGAAATTAATGTAATATTCATAAACATAAATGGAAATGGATTACATAATATAGTCTTGATTGAAACAATGATTATTTCAATATAAATGAATATCTTAGACATCAACATGCATTTTGGGAATTCTGTTGTGCATAAGGTTCTTAATCTTGATACACTCCAAGACTTGGGATAGTTTAAAAGTTTCTATATGAATTCCTAATATAACCTAGATTATTAAGTTTCTCAAAAAAAAAACTTATCTTAAAGAAAGGTTTCTTAGTCATATCCTTAGAAAATTTTACGAAATGGATGTTCATGGTCTCAAACTTAGATGAATTGGTGTAGAAAATCTTGACAAACTTTTCCCCAAGCAATCCCTTCCTTGCCTTTCCAATTATGTTAGGATAAGAGTACTTGAAGAACACAATTTGTAGATTTGTCAAAAATAACTCTTCTTGTGTTTTGGCAATAGATATTAAAGCCTTTGCATCCACACATAAAATGGTTGATAGATAAGAAGAAATAAACCACCAAAGGAAAAGATGAATATTGTATGTAGCTAATCTTAAAAACTTGTTTCATTGTGTTGTATGGTAATACTTTCTATGAATGGTCATTGTCAAGTTATTTCTTTATTCAATGGTTATGATAGAATGTTTCTTTAAAATGAATTGTAAATAATTGAACATGCCTAATAAATTATCTTGGGAAAATGTTATTCTTTAAATGTTGTCAAAATTGTAGTACCTTATGAATTCTAAATTCCTATGAGTTCCTTTCTTGTGAAAGTTTAATTATGTTGGAAACCTAATCAAAGAAAGGAAAACAAAACTAGTAGTGTTCGGTATTCATGGTGTCTCTAGCTCATGTTTACGGGTAACATAGCTACATTAACGGCGTTTATGGCATCGTTCCTATAAATCGCTGGGGAGAAATAAGGAACATTGGTTGCTTAAATCCAAAGGGAGGGAAATCCCCTTTGGAACGATAATCTAAAAGGATAAAAAGGAAATGAATCAAATCTGCTAGTGCCAACCTCGAAAACCAAAGTAGGAATTTTCTATGGTGCAGTATAATTGAAGTTATTCTTATGTTAAATAGGTCAAGGGTGATGAACATCAATAGGAAATAAGGTCGGTGAATGTCATTAGGTAAACAATAATGGTCAAGTTGACCATTTGTTATTTATGCTCCCCTTCGTGGGTGGCAACTGCAGAGGGACTGTCTGGGGAACAAGAACCCTAGAAAGGGTTGCGTACCCACCCTTTTTATAACAGTTCACATAAACATAGTCTAGAAAACAAAACTACATATTTTACGCCTTGATCCCATTTGGAAGTAGGGTATGTAGGCAGTCTGAGAAATGAAGGACGCTCCCAGTACTCAGGCGTTTGGGGATGGGGTTTAGGGTTAGAGAGGTCACATAAACAATTATAAGAGATAATCAACCAAAATAATATAACTATACTCAAAAGAATCCTGCATGGATTGCTTGATTCCCTGAGGCCCTTAGGCCAAATCTCGAGGCGGGTTTCAAGCCTAGGATTATGATTTACATACCCTTGAGGATGGTGACCTCGGTACACTCCCAACAGGTAGTGTGGTCATCAGGGAAGCGACTCAGGATCTAGATGATCCCGATGAGTCCAAGACGTTGGCCAAAGCACATACCTATCATATGATAGATGCCTGCCTTGTTTAGGAAGATGCCTATTCCGATTATACAAATAGATGTATTCCTATTCCATATGAATAGATGAAGTGAATTCTTGTTTCATATGGACAAATGATATACCTATCCCATATGGATAGAAGTTCCCGAGTATACTTGTGAATGAATACTTGAATACAACAAAAAAAATATAGTGGTATTTTGGTTAGAATTAATTGGGTCTTTACATATTCAAGATTATAATTCTAGGTAGCTACTAGAAAATATAAATTAGTTGGCCGCATCAATTGTTTCTCTTTTCCTAGGTATGACTAGATTGTTTGTCCCTTGTTTACAAATCAACTATGAGGAATTTGTAAAAGTTACAACAAAGTGATTTTATATTTCTAAGATCCCGAATAGGATGTCTCTTTTATAATCTAGATTATATATCTTACACGCAAAATAAATATGGTTGTGTGATTTTATTCAAGTTCCATTCAAGATTATAGTGCTTATCTTTCAAAGAATATTAAATTCCTTCACCAAATATACCGTGGAAAATTAAAGAAACGTGTAATTTATGGTTTTAACTATCTACATTTTTATCTATATTTCACTCAATAGACATATAGTTGTGTGATTTTATTCAAGTTCCATTGAGGATCATAGTAGTTATCTTTCAAATAACATTAAGTTACTTCACCTTGCCCCAATGGAGAAAAATATACTTTCTAGTTTTAACTATCTACATTTCTCAATATCATAATAGCAAGATTAATAAGGTGATTTTAGTACTCTTAATTTCGTGGAATTTTTTTTTAGCATCACATAAAAAGATGATAAAACAATAATTTACCTGGTAATACATTCACACTAAAGTAGAGTCATTTCACACATCTTCTACTGTTAAATAGAATCCCACATCTTTGACATAATCTATCATAAATTAAAAAAAAGTGTTGTTATTTGAGATTGTATCAAGGCTTATTTAAAAATCCAAGTGTTTGGTGCAAATTTCATTCTTTCATATTAAAGAAAAACTAGTGTTGCCATCATTAGTTATGTAATATATATATTTTTTGAATATGAGGTTTGTATTTGATCTATAACTTTGGAAGGATTTTTATTGCTACTCCATTGTGGGTGTAGAAGATATAATGCATTGAATATATTAAAATTAAACTATTAAAATGTTATGTAGGTTTTATTAAACATCACATTTTAATTTCCAATAAATATTAGTCATTGTGTGTATATTCATGTATTGTGTTTTTGTATTTTAAACCATGTATGTTATCTTCTCACACCCTTGGGTGAGTTTAAATATCAAAAGTAATTCATTTCACTTGTGTAACTTTGAGATTGAATGTGTACACTCTTCCTTTGCATAAATTCGTGATCTTGAGAATAAATAGACTAAACTCTTTCTTTTTCTTTTTATTTTACAAAACTTGATTTGTATTTCAATACCAACTATCAACTCAAACCCATGTGTTTTAATGGGGTCTATAAGCTCAAGAATTAAGAATCAAAATACTCTCCCTACAAGGTAGAAATAATCATTTTTTGTTCAATTTTTTTTTTCTAGAGGACAAATTGAAGGAGGAACTTGACCTTGAACACACACCTTAAAAAATCTCCCTATTCTCAAGGATTTGAGCCTCACATACCTTTAATTATATAAAGGAATCCTTTAGTTGAACTTGTACAAGCTTAGCACATGAACCTTTTGGTTCTTTAGTTTTTGTGATACATCGGTAAGCAGATAGCCACATGAATTTACTCCCATCATACCTTAGGAAATAGGATAATAGGCATCTCACACCTTAAAGTGATCATGAGGATCAAAAGTGGTTAGTGTTATTAGAAAATGGACCATATTATATACAACTCTTGACATTATATATATTTGTGGGCTCACAAAATCAGTCACTCTTACTTGAATATAATTATTTTTTATTTTTTATGTCTTCCCCTTTGCATGAAAATAGTGTTTAAATTCCAAAAATCCTAAAAAAAATAAAAATTTCTAAAATATAAGAAAAACATTAAAAGTACAAAACCAAAGTCTTCAAAACAATTTTTTTATGTTCCTTGAAGAAAAACATTTTCTTCTAAAAAAAAAAAGAATCCAAAATCCATAGCAAGTTGGAGAAATCTCCCATCAAATTCCATGTGAAAACCAAGAATATAGTGATAGTGATAATGATAATCTCTCTAATCAAAGTGAGTCTTCCCATGACTATCACAATTTCCTTAACTCTAAACGAGGACATAAATCAATAGATCAATTCATATATCAAAATAGGTATGAAATACTTATAAGACTTATGGAATTAGGAGCCAAATTGCCAAGATAACCTTAATAGCATCATCAACCAAGAACCATCCAATTGAAATCCCATTGATACTAATGTTGACCAAACTCATATCGACTAAGTTAATGGTAATCCAAAAGTATCTAGCCTCACTATAAATAAAAAATCACAAAGTTATCCCTAGCATCATGAGAAAACAAAAACCTCATCACTCACATTTCTAATGTAGCCTAATCTATTCTACCAATCTAAGCCCAATTATTAAAATCATAAAAAAATCAATTCAATCAAAACAATGCACAAGCCAATCAAAATAATCAATTTGAAAAATCATTCCATTTTAAGTCATCAATTGAATCAACTCAATCTCAACAATACATGCACAATCAAAGCATCCAAACACCACATCCTTGACTATGAATGATAGTAACATTTGAAGGAGGCAATAATAGTTTGTAAGTGGGAAACCGAAATTAATGCAAAGGGTGTACATAATTAAAGAATTATTTCTATTTCCATTAGATATCTCGATGACATAAATTTCATTCCCTCTACATTTCAAGATTCTAAAATTTGATAAATATAAGGGAAATGGGGATACTCGATAGCATGTTAAGGAATTTTCCTTTACTAACCAAAAAGTTATTTTTTTGATGACCTATATTTGATTAGATTATTTCCATGAAGCTTAGGTGGACAAGCACTTGAGATATTTTTTACTTACCAAAGAAAACCATCACCACATTAAAATATTTAGCTAATATAGTTGTTACATATTTTTCATATACTATGGAACACTAACTCACCATATTGGACCTTTGTAATGCCAAACAATATAATGGAGAAAGTTTATCTTCCTTCATACAACATTGGAAAGTCAATTCCCTTAGCCAATACCTAAAAATAAATTGTTTAATGTATTTATCACAAACCTAAACCAAGAAATAGAATTTCACCTACAAGTCCATGATGATATTACTTTTGATGAAACTATCAAAAAAGGTGCACAAACCAAAAAATCCCTCATAGATAATGATCTGAAAATATTTTTGAAGGATAAAAATCAACCCAATAAACCTAAAATATTTAGCAAAAATAAACATATAGTTGGTGATGGTGTTACCAAATAAAAAATTCTTTAAATTGTTCAAAACACTCATAATATAACAATTCCCTTTCGATAACCCAAACAAGCTATGAAATGAAGACAATACATACCTCTTGGTGAGGCATTAAAGGTAGTTTTCTATAAATTGGTCAAGGAAAACATGATTTTATTTCCATAATCAAACCATTTTATGAAATTAATCCCAAGCTTACATGGTACAAGAGAACAAAATATTGAGAGTACCACAATATTAAAGGAAATTCCACTAATAAATTTATGAAATTAAAAAAATATGTCCAAGACCTTATTGACAATGGTGATATCAGGATTGAAGAAGACACATCATTATCACCAAATAAATATGTAGGGAGATATTAGGATGCTCGTCCAAAGAATGATCATCCATGTTAATCATCGAACCAAATTCAAAATGGTCATACTAATAACATCCATTATAATAAATCTTCCAATATATATAATGTTGTGGTAGGTCATATCAATCATTCTAATAGTCATATATCCACAATAAAAATCAAATCCCCTGATTGTGTTGTCACCACAAGATATAGTAAGGTCACTATTCAAGGGCCTCCCCTTCCTATTCTTGAGACTCATTACAATCTCATCAAGAAATTGGATGAGAATCAAACATAAATATCAATTATTAAGCTTCTAAAAACATCTAATGTTCATAAATATGTACCATGAAAAGTCCTCTAGAAGTCAAAGTTCTACATGATATTTACCCATCATGGTTGCAAGCTCTTGCAAGACATCTATCCTCAAATCACCATCATATATTTAGCCAAACTGGCATGCCTTGTATAGGTCCATCCCAAAATCTTCCTTTGTATATTGAAGTGATCCTCACTAAATATATGGTTAAAATGGTGTTGTTGGATAATGAGTCTAGTATGAATATTTATAATTTCAAGTTGATTCAATACTTTGGATACTCACAAGAAGCTTTGAATCCTTAAGTTATCATTGTTAAAGATTATGACAACATAGAATGAGATTCAACTAGAATAATACATCTATCACTTGAAGTGGGGCCCATCACAGAACAAACCTTGTTACATGTCATTGATATTGATTTTCCTTACAATTTACTCTTTGGTCTTTCATGGATCCATGCAATGTAATTTATATCCTTCATCTTCCACCAATGCATAGAATTCCCATACTTAAGAGAGGAAGTAACAATCTTTATCGATCCCAACCCTTTCAATATTATAAAATGTTGGAATACCACTAATTTAAATCCAATCATTACCCAATTATTGATGACACATTGAATCCAAAACCCAATAAATTCTCTTCATACATGTATCCAATCAACTTTGTATATACATCTACCACATCATATCCTAAATCCAACATCAATTTAGTTGGTAAAGGTTATGGAAAGTAAGAGATCTAAGATGCCATTCATATAGGCAAACTTCCCCTCTCTCCCCAATATTTTGGTAGGCCTAATAACAATATGAAGCAAGCAAATATTTTAGTTTAGTATGAATCAAATACCTTCATATAACATAGGCTCCTAACAAAGGAAAATATGGAAGATATAAAAGGGTCTTATCTCTACAAGGAAGACAAAATTGCATCATGATTTAAAAATAATGAATATCCCATAGCCAATAGTATATAAAAAATATGAATTATGAAGGAAAAGGCCTTGGCTATCATGAGAAATGCATTATGGAACCTATCCATATACATGAGAATACAAAAAACTAGGGACTAGGATATGTGCAACTAATATTTTTTATGAAACCATGATTCTTATGATCTAGCTAGACCTTAAATACCCTAAAAATTATCAATTACAATCAAAATGAATCAATATTATTAAACTCAGTTTAAAAAGAGGAAGCTCTTGCAAAATTCATGGGAATTCAAGATAAAATTCCATTAGGGTATCAAAAGAAAGGATTTGAGATCAATTTAAACATGTGTGTATAATATGGGGAATAGGGGAGCTTCTTAGTCCACCCAAATCAAAAAATAAAATGAAGAGAGGAAAAAAAAGAAAAAATAAATAAATAAGTGAAATTCAACAAAATGAGGATGTGTTCATTAGTGAAAACCCCTTTGGGGTGCTAATGGATGAGGATATGAACCTTCCTTTGGCACCTATGTACTTACAAGATGGGCCAATATTACTAGTTGAGAAAATTATATATGTTAATATTGGCATAAAGGAAGAGTAAATATCACCCAAATATTTATAGCTTTAACTCTTGTAGAAAGGGAAACCATTTGTACTATACTTAAATAATCAACAAACATTTTTCCCTACTCATATGCCAACATACCTAGATTATATACATCACTAGTAGTGCATCATCTTGTTGTGCATCCATATGTTGAACTTGTGAAGTAAAAGCTAATAAATATGTATCCCCAAATCACTCTATTTGTAAAAAAGAACAAAAAAACTCCCAAAAGTTGGTTTCATTCATCCCATTGATTATTCTAATTAAATATCTAATATTGTACCTATTAGAAAGAAGCCTAAGGGAGTCCACATATGTACTAATTTTTTGTATCTTAATAAAGCCTATCCAAAGTATGATTTTCTCTTGCCTAATATTGATAGGATAGTCAACCTCACTACAAGATATGAAATGTTGTTACTCATGGATGGATTTTTGGGCTATAATATTATTCAAATCACACTTGAAGATCAACATAAATTTTTTCTTCCTCGTTGGGGAATGTTTTGATATCAAATCATGCCTTTTGGTTTGAGGAATGCTAGAGAAAACTTAAAGCAAGCCATGATAGTAATATTTCATGATATGCTTCATGATTTTATGGAAGACTACGTGGATGAATTATTAGGAAAGTTGAAAACTAGATATGAGCATTCTAAAGTCTTAGAATGCGTCTTTCAAAGACCAAGGGAATTAAACATCCATCTAAATCCTAAGAATTATGTATTTGGTGTCACATTAAGCAAGCTAATAGGTTTCATCTTTTCTAGAAGAGGTGTAGAAGTGTATCTTAATAAATTCAAAGCAATTACAAAAATGGCTTGGTCATATAATCTTAAACAACTCTATAGTCTATAGGGAAAGCTTAAGGCTATGTGTAGATTCATCACTCAACTTGTAGATAAATTCCAACCATTCTCACATCTTTTAAAGAATAATATGTATTACGACTAGGATAAGCCACACCAATATACCTTCGATCATATAAAATAATATCTTTTCAATCATTTGTTTATATTTCATCAACACAAATTGCTTTGGGATCCTTTCTAGCACAATGCGATAGTCAAGGGAGATAAAGATCTATATACTCTATCAACATAACATTATTTGAATATGAAGTTAACTACACAACTATGAAAAAGGTATGTTTAGTTGTGGTATTTTCTTTATATAAATTAATGCAATACATGCTCATCATAAAAACAATCTTATCATAAAAATTGATCCTCTCAAATATATTTTGTCAAAAACACATCTAATAGGGAGAATATCTAGGTAGATTATGTTGTCTAGTGATTTTTATATTGAGTGTGTTGATAAAAATTAAATCAAGGGATGAGTAGTGGAAAATTAGTTGACCAAAGTACCACTTGCAGATACCCAACCTTTGAACATCAAATTCCCGAATGAATCCATTCCCACTCTTAAAAATCATTTAAATGGAAGCTAAAATTTGATGATTCCTTCACCACCTATGTCTTAAGGGTGATATCTTGTTCCTTGCACCACAAGGTGTTCTCATACCAAAGGCATTCAAAATTAGGTTTCCTTACACCAATAATGTCATTGAAATGAAAAAATTACTTTTAGGTCTCAAGCTTGCAATTTAATGGAACACCACACATATGTAAGTTTCAGGTGATTCCCAATGCAACATCGAATAGGTCAATGATGAATATCAACTAAGGATGATAAAATAATCTTGCATAAGAGAATGGTTGAAAGATTAAAAAGCAATTCTTATATTCAATTTGAGCAAGTATCTCATATTAATAATAAAGAGGCTCATGAAATGGAAACTATTGGTTCTCTCCTCATAGTGCACACTAACATTCTAAAATATTAGTTTTTGGTTGAAATAATCATGATTCTAGCATTTAACATCCCTAAATAAAAGAATATGTGAAATTATTGGTCCCAACTCCACATGGTATCACAATATTCATACTTATCTCCAAATTCACACCCTTCTTTCTAAATTGTCACTAACTAGCATAAAAAAATTATTTACTATACATCTCAGTTTACCCTCCTTGTTAGCACACTTTATCATCAAGGTTAGGATGACAACTTGTTACAATGTTTGGATTTGTAATAAGAAAACCTAGATACCAAATAAGTTCACAATGACATATGTAGAGTACACACCAATGCTATGATCCTATTGAAGAAGTTATTAAGAATTAGATACTATTGGCCAATAATAGAATATGATGTATGTCAATATGTCAAAAAATATACATCATGTTAAAAACATGGGGACTTGATTCATTCACCTTCTCAATCTCTTTACCTGATCACCACTTCGTGACCCTTTTCTACATGGGGCCTCAATCTCATTAGTAATATAAACCACTCATCCTCCAACTACCATAAATTCATTATCACTACCATAAATTACTTCACAAAGTGGGTTAAATTGATTCCCTTCACCTACTCTAGTGACCAGAAAATTTGCTAATTCATCCTCCATTATATAATTTGTTGCTATGGTGTCCCCTCTACCATTATCATTGACAAAGGTAAATCCTTTAAAAACCATGAGGTGTGAGTCCTCTATGACCAATTAAACAATAAACACAAATTTTCCAACTTCTATTACCCACATGGTAATGAACAATTCAATGCATCTAACAAAATCTTGATCAAAATATTTAAAAATATTTTTAATGATATTAGTCATGAATTGCATCTCCAACCTAACCCCACACTACTAGCATCTCGTATAAGAATTCACACCCCCATAAGAGCCACCCCACAATCCTTCATATTTGGTACTAAATCCATCTTTCCAATTAAGATTGAGCTACTTTCCTAGTGCATCTATTTACATGACCTCATCACAAGTGAAGAATACAAAGTGGCACAACTACATGAACTATATACTCTTGGATAACACAAACATAATGTGCAAAATCACCTAAAATATTACCATATTTGGTTTCTCCATATCCACTATGAGTGCATAAATATTTGATAGTTTAATTAGGGTGAGCCTATGCTCAAATAAAATCATAAGAATATAAATCAAGATCATGATAAGAGAAAATTTTGAACCAAATTGGATGGGTTCCTATGTTATAATTACCAAACATGGATAAGGATCAGCCAAACTAGTGACACTTGAAGTTCAAGAGTTGGAGGAACCTATTGGGACTTGATCTAATAGTGTCAATTTTAACTCGAGTCCCAACTCCTTTATGAATTTAGGCCTCATTTTATTTGTCACATATAATTGACATGAGAAATATTTGCATGGGTCTCCATTTGTTAATTTTACCCAAGTGTTGTTCTATGTTTCCCCCATGTGCCTATCATGTGTTGGAGGTTAAAAAATCCCCAAAAATTTCTAAGTGTGTTGTGTATGTTTAATTTATTAAGGATTGTTCCTATGTTAAAGTTTTAGAGATTCCCTTCTTGGTATGATTTCCCTCGTAACTCTACCTTTTTTATTGTTCTTGTTTGGATATCGAGCTTCCCCATTTGGGCATACCTTTCTCTTGACCCTCACATTCATTCCATTTTTATTTCAATATTTTGGACTTTTCCTTATAGACATCCATTTCCTCTAAATATTGAAAATCTCCTTGCCCTTATAAGATTTTTAAACTTTATCTTATTAGCATTACTTTCATCTAAACCTCAACTCCTTGATTCTTATATTAAGTCACCTTTCAAAGCTATATTTTTGGCCATAACTTACTTGAGGTACCTTTTCCTTGGTATCCACAAACCCCAATCCAAAACACTTTTCTCTATGTATCTCACTAGGATCGTCGAATCAAACTTATTCTTATTTGCATGACTTAAGAGATGAATTCCTTGGTAACCATGATCCTCGACTTCCCAATAATGGAATTGGTTATGAGGTATCCCTAAACCATGATACTTGGTCCTTGAAACTCCAAAACTCTCATGTTCTACACTATTCAGTCACACTTACCACTCTATATGACCTAGAGTGTCATTAGTGGCCAATATGATGTTGCAACTACTCCAAAATGAATTTTTCTACCCAAAAACAATTGTCTAATCTCAATAGAATTGATTCACATGCAACTTCAAGTGAAGAATGAAGGATAATGGGCCTAGGAAATTGGTATTTTTCTTCCTAAATTAGTTTATGTATTTTAATATTTCAAGCTACTTATCTCACAGACAATCATGAACCTTATATATCTTGTCTTTTATGCATATTAAACTAGACTTTACCATGTGGAAATATAATTATCATATGATGATGTTTGCATGGATACATGTGTGAATATTTTATGAAATTCAATATGATTTTGTGTTAATTCATGGTTGATTAATGATGTGTATACTTTAGATTAAACTAACCTCTTGCAGCCAAAAGAACTGTAGCTCACAATAATTGGATTGACCAACCTACAACCAACAGATTTCAGGCAGATTACAAGGGAAAGTTCAAAATGTTGAGAACATGAAAGTTCCACGAAATAATGAAGGTGATCATTGAAGTGGTCAATATTGAGTCACTAGATCATCCAATAAGACAACAAGAGGAAGAATAAATCTATATTGATAAGGAAGCCAATGTGGTTGTTCTCACAAAGCACGTCTTTGTCAAACCGTTAGGGCAGAGTGTAAATACTATTTGTCTTCTTCTATCTTTTTCAATTATAGTTTCAATTACAAACTTTGCCTCTCTTTATTTTGAAGGAGAGTGGACATTTGCATTTAATTTATATTTTTAGTCCTTATGGAAATAAAACTCTCCTGAGCCTATATAGTTGGATTGGTGGTTGAGGAGCAGATCTAGTTAGAAGATATATTTTTTGATAGTTTGAGTTTTGTTTAAAAAACAATACTTCATTGTTAGTTTTTTGTTATTCAGTTGTAATAGTTATGCACTCATGAATGAGAGATTTGAGAAGATTCTTGTCATGTTGTGTTAGTTCAGTTATATGCAATAAAGATGTTCCAGTTTACTGCTATGATTAGTTGATTCCAGTAGCACATATTTGATTTCTCCTACGGGTACAACTTGAACAAGGGCCACTCGTGGTACTGTTCACCCCTTTAATTTTTTCATTAGATTAGAAGATTACATTGTTACATTCATTTCAAGTAGATTCTTAATTATATGCACGTGAATGATATCTTGTGTCATGATTTGTGCTTTTTAATGTGTCTTTGAATTATTCTTCGGAGAGGTCAAGTAGTTAGAAGTAAGATTCAATATGGTTAGTGAATTGTAGAGTTTGTGTTTAGCAATTAACAGTTATAGGATTAAGTTGAAGGTACTCGAAGCATTAGTAGCAGATTAAGTTATTTCCCCTATTTTTCAAGGTAATGCTTTATTTACTTTGCCAACCTTTATTATTTTCCTATACATGTGTAAACCACCTATACTCACTGATATAGGCCATATAGAGTCCATGAATGCACATACAATGCCAACATTGTCAAAATCTTATGAAGCCCTAATTGATAATTAAATGGTCTTTGTGAGGGTTTAGTGAACTATTCAACTCATAACTCCTCTGAATTGTGTGTCTAGCACCAAGTTGACTGAGCACTAGTTGAGGCCTTACATTTTTGGCACCATTGTCAAGGATGGTGCTACATTCAAGGCTCTCTTATGTAATTTTCAGCTTTCATAGTTTTTTTTTTAATTATTATTTTAGCATTAGGATAATTAGGTTTTAATCCATCAACATAAAAACATTTTACTAACACTATGCAAGAGCATATGATCCAAAGAGTTGTAACTATTGTATGTGGAGGCAACGAGACATTCTGGGAAGATTTATCCCCTCAACACAAAGATTTAGAGGATACTAGTGATCAAAATGAATAGAACAAGAGTATTCTTGAAGAAGAATCATCCTTGACACTAATATCCAAATTAGATATAGAGGAGACTTCCCATACACAGATCATCACCATGGGTGATGTTGTGGTGGAAGACCCACTAGAGCATATGACTTTTGAGTTCCCCATTTCCAACCAAGAGAAAGCAACAGCCTTGAAGAATATACCATCTTCAACATTACCTATCTCCTATAGGTTGGTCATGGAGGATATAAATACCTTCCTTTTTTAGTTTGATTTCCTATGTAGAAGTTACGATTATACTACAGATGGACATAGGCTCAAACTATTCCCAACAACATTGAAGGATGCTACTCTGAGATGGTTTATGGGTTTGGGAATAAATGTTCCAAATTGTAATGCCATGAAGATAAATTTCTTAGTGAAGTACCGGGACTATTGTAGAGGAATAGATGGAAAAAGAGATGACATCTTCAGGATGTCACAGAAGGAGGATGAATCCCTGGAAGACTACATGGAAAGATTTCAATTTTGTCTTAAGAAATCCCACTGGATTAGTTTCTTTAATGACTCTTTAAAGCTAATATTCTTAAGGGGGATTAAAGAGGATTGCATGGATGCACTTAACCTCATTGTGGCAGGAGATATCTCTCAAGCACCATTTGAGGAGATCTACGAGGCAGGCAAGAACTACTCAAGGCTTTCACAAAGAAGGTTAGAGGAGACAAGATATCTTCCCTCAACAAACCATTTAATGGAGTCTCGAGAGTTGAATTGAGAAATCTTATATCAAATATGAAGGAAGATATTATCAACCATCTTGCTACATAGTTAGACGTGCCCTCCATATCAAAAATAAGCAAGAAGAGGCAAAATCAACTCTTACAAAATACTGCTCACATTGTAGAAAGAGAAAGACTAATTGCAAGTGTAAGAAGGTGGCTAGTATATCTAAAGATAAGCAAGGGACATTAGAATTTCATGTATTGAAAGGTGAAGATGGACAAGTATTCTACATATCCAAAGGAAACCATGGTAGCCAAGACAAGGTATGTCCCGTGATCCTTTGAATTACAACATGTCATTTCCTGGTAACAATTCAAATCTTCCTAATTGGAATCCTTGGTCTTGGGCCAATATGCAAAACCAACAATGGAAAATTCTTCAAACCAATTGGAATCGACAACAACAAAACATGTGGCCATCACAAAATTACCAAGGATATGATTCTCAATGACCACCCCAACAAAACCAATGGCAACCTCAGTGGAAAAGAGGTCAGTAATGGTAAAATCAAAACACGAGTTATCAACAGCCACAATAGTAGGCCATTATGCCAAACCTAACAAATCCAACATCACAACCATCTAGAGCACCTCGGCTGCCAACCCAACTTACACTTAACCTTAATGACAAGCTTGTTTAGTAGACTTATGCTAATGAACTTTTTTCAATACCCTACTTATGGGGTAGAGGTGAGTGATGTTTACCTCAAATCAGGGAAAATATTGGCTAGGCCTTCATCCCCTCAAATCACTAAATTGATTGATGAGGAACCCCAAGAAAATACCTTGGACAACCAACCTAAGGAGCCTAATTCAAACCAGGTTAACCAAACCAATCAAAGTCCAAAGCTTCCATTCCCTAAAATATTAGCAGTTCAAAGGCATCAAACATAAGTTGAAACTGACATGTTGGGACAACTTAAGGATGTTTGCATCAAGATACCCCTTATCCAATCCATTGAGGAGGTTCCTATCTATACTAAAATAGTGAGAGATTTATGCCTTAAAACCTAGGTAGGAAGCAAAAAGACCCTCAGACTGTACATGTCCTAGGACAACTTGAAAACATTATGTTGGGAAACATAACTGTCCCCAAATATGCAGACCATGGAAGTCTTGTAGTGGATGTAAAGGTAAATGGAACTCTCATTAAGAACACCTTAATTGGCTTGGGAGCATCTATTAATTTAATGACCAAGGATACCATGAAGTTGTTACAATTGATGAAACTAAGACCTATAACTACTATTCTATAGTTAGTAGATAGGTTCATAATTAAACCCGAGGGTATAATTGAAGACTTGGTAATAACACTAGATTCATGGGAGTACCTTAGAGATTTCATGGTATTGCAGTTGAAAGCTAATCTTGTAGGCTAATCCCTCATTTTGGGAAGACCTTGGTTGGCAACAACAGATGCCTTATAGGTTGAAGGTTTAGGAATATGATTATCTTTAATAGAAATGTGACTAAGAAGTTAGTCCTTTATCCTCCAACCTAGCCACATGTAGACCTAGAACAAACCATTTGGCCTACCCTAGATGAGGAGGATTAATATTCCTTGTAAACCCTAATGAATATTGAATGTAATCCTTTGTTATAAAACCAAGATGAAGATGACTTGATAGTAAACATCATGAAAAATAGCTATGGTAGCACCCAAAACATTAGGACTATCTAACATGTTTGTAAGATCCTCTATAAAATGTGATTCTGATAGCTCATTTGAGTTAATTTCCCAAATATTCCACACCTTGTTACTACACTAATGTGTCCCAAACATAGCAACACTTGACATCTCATTAGCTCAAACAACATCCAAGACTTTAGAGATAATGTTGGGTAAATCACTAAATGTTAATAGTCAATTGACTGATATGTAGCAGACCTCACTGATGAACGTACTGCAAGCACACACAATAGCCTTTGCATGGGATTACCATGACATGAAGGGGGTAGACCCTGACTTGTGCATGCATAGGATTTATATCGATGATGGTTTTAAACCCATAAGACAACCACAAAGGAGACAGTTAAATTAGAATTGCGAAAATTACTTGATGCAGGCTTCATCTATCCTATCACTGATAGTCAATGAGCGTCACCTATCATAATTGTCCCAAAGAAAGGAGGAAAGTGGTGAGTATTTGTAGACTATTGAGAACTAAATGCTGCAACTAGGAAGGACCACTTTCCACTCCCCTTTATTGACCAAGTATTTGATTCATTAGCAGGCAAGGAGTACTTTTCCTTTTTGGATGATTTAGTGACTACAACCAAATAAAGATTGCCCCAGAAGATTAGGACAAGACAACTTTCACATGCCCTTGGGGCACAAATGCTTATTATGTCCTGCCATTTGGATTGTGTAATTAACCAAACACCTTCTAGAGGGTAGTACTGAGTATATTCTCAGACTTTTCACATGATTCTATGGATGTTTACATGGATTATTTCACTACTTATGGGAATACATATGATGAAGCACTTAGCAATCTAGAGAAGATGCTAAAAAGGTGTTAAGAGCATAACTTATCCAAGTCATGAAAAATGTTTCATGATGATGACATAAGGGATTGCATTAGGACATTTTGTGTCAAATGAAGGAATTCAAGTGGATTCCAACAAAACTGAAGTGATCTCAACACTCCATGTGCCTCAAAGTCAAAAGGATGTTAGAAGTTTCCTAGGACATACGAGGTATTATAGGAGATTTATTTAGTACTGCAACCCCGATATTTGTTTTACTGTCCAAAGATGTAGAATTTGAGTGGACAATTGCTTGAAAACACTCTTTTGAAGCACTCAAGGCAAATTAACCAAAACCCCATCTTGAAAGGACCAAATTGGACCTTACCTTTCCATATCAATACATATGATTTTGATTTTACTATACGATTTGTGCTTGGATAGAACAAGGGAAACAAAGAGTATGCCATATATTACATCAAAAAAAATCTACAAGGGGCATAACTCAATTATATAGTGACAGAGAAAGAAATTGGTGTAGGGGCACCTTCAAGTTTCATGCCTTCAATAGGCAAATGTGTTATTTTATTTTGCTTTTGTGGTTTTGTCATGTAATAAGATCTTCTAAGACCATTTTATGTGTGTTTGAGTCCATATTAGGTCGCTAGGTGTGTTAGAGTGTCAAGTTGCATAAGTTGTCAATTTTGCAAAATGTTGTCAATATTGTAAAAGTTGCAAAAATATGGAATATGAAGTCATAAGTTGCAAATAAGGGAATTTGAATGGTTGTAAGTTAAAAAGTTGGTTGAGAACCATTAGAAAATAATTATATATGTTGTAAAAGACTTTGTAAGGTCGAAGACATGGTTGGAGTGTGTGGTGGTTGAAGCTTTGGAAGTTGAAACAATAAAAATACCTCTATTTTTTGCATTTTTTAACGTTTCCTTGTTGATCTTTTATGTAGTACAGATTTGTATGATCTCATACTGACTCCAAATAAATTATGTTTGGTAAAGTTGTGAATATAGTGTTTATTGGTGTTGGTTTCATGTAATTTCATCAAGTTTTCAGCAAGTTGTGTCCATTTTACTAAAAACAGGTCTAAAACCCTAATAGGCCCAATCTAAGGGAGAACAATCCAAATTTGAGTCTTATGTTTCAAAACAACCCTACCCCAATTCTTATTATGTTGTATAAAATACAAATGGGTATCTAGAAATGTGTTTATATTTTTGTTATCAAGTTTCGTTTGAAAGTTATGACCAACAAAAAAAAAAAACGAATTTGTTGCTTCATTTCAAGCCTAGTCAAGAGTAGAATAGTCAAGTTTTGAACCTTTCCTTCCAAAGTAACCATATTTGATTTCTTCATATGTTGAATAAAGTCAAAAAGGTTATCCAAATATGGGTTTTTCTTTTGGAGATCAATTTTGCCTGGGAAGTTGTGCCCATTTTAATCTATATGAAGTATTACTAGGAGATTGGAGCCTAATGAATGAAAACCCATCACGTGAATGTTTATAGATTGAAAATTTTCTTGTTTGAGAATTGTATAGAGTTTTCCACCCCTACTCTGCATCAAATTGGTATCAAAACCCAAAAGGTCTAGGAAAAGAATTTTGGAGTTTGTGTTTTATCTTTTTGTAGGTTGGAGGAAGAACTTAAATGCCAAAAGACTTGGGCCAAGGGAAAAATAAAAGGCCTAAGGTGAGGTATCATGAAGACAAGAAAAAAAAAAAGGTGAAAGAGACTTGCTTGAGAAAGAAGAATGGAAATGTTGAGAAGAATATTTTGTGGAGACTTGCAAAGTAAGGAGACACCAAACAAGAAACAAGGGAAAGGAAAAGAGAAAAGTGAGATGAAGAAGAAAAATGAGAAGGAAGAATAGATGAATGTCCAACAAGAGATAATAGATTTGGGGCAAGCCTTGGAACAAATTCAATAACTTAAAAAATAAATAAAAAAAAAAGAATGAAACTTGAAATGCAACAGCTCCTCAAAAGAGCATAACAAGAAAAGGGTTGGAATTTACCAATAAGGAAGAAGGTAAAGTGGCCTACCAAGCAAATCATTCAGAAGAGAAAAATGCAAGAGAGGACAATAGAACTAGACATTGAAGAATTTTCATTGATGAAGGAAGAGTAATGACCATATGAAAAAAAGGTTTAATAAGAATCTCTAGAAGGTGAGTTGCAACATAGTCTATATACTTGTCATATGTTTTGTCAAGGGTTATCAACAGTTGTAAGTGGATTTCAGTCCCTTCAAGTTCAAGAAATCAAACAACTTGAGTTTGTTGCTTCATATATACAATATAGAATTGTTGTTTTAGTTGTTAAAGTGTTATTGAAAGAAGGATTTAGAGGAGCAAATGGAGGATAGGTTTATATTGACAAGTTCAAACATCTTTGTCAAATGTTCAAGAACCCTATAATGAAGATGAAACCAGCATGGACTATTTAAAAGATAATGCAAAAGAATTTAAAGAAAAACCTGAAAAGAGGTTTCAAGCATAGTTCTCATGTTGCAAACCCTAACTCAAGAGGAGTTTGAGTTCTTTTCTTCCTTGGGGGTATGGTGCAGGGGCACCCTCAAGTTTCATGCCTTTAATAGGCAAAAGTGTCATTTTATTTTGCTTTTATGGTTTTCTCATTTAATAAGATCCTGTAAGACTATTTTAGATGTGTTTGAGTCCATATTAGGTCGCGAGGTGTGTTGGAGTGTTAATTTGTACAAGTTGTCAATATTGCAAAATATTGTTAATATTGTAAAAGTTGCAAAAACATAGAATATGAAGAGTCATAAGTTGTAAATAAAGGAATTTGAATAGTTGTAAGTTAAAAAGTTGGTTTTGAACCATTGGAAAATGGTTTTAAATGTTTTAAAATACTTTTTAAGGTCAAAGACATGGTTGGAGGGTGTGGTGGTTGAAGCTTTGGAAGTTGAAGCAATAAAAATACCTCTATTTTCTACATTTTTGAACGTTTCCTTGTTATTTAATGTAGTATAGATTTGTACGATCTCATACTGACTCCAAATCAATTGTGTTTGGTAAAATTGTGAATCTAGTGTTAATTAGCATTGTTTTCATGTAATTTCATGAAGTTTCTAGCAAGTTGTACCCATTTTACTAAAATAGGTCTGAAACCTTAGTAGGCCTAATTTGAGGGAGAACAATCCAAATTTGAGTCTTTTGTTCCAAAAAAACCCTACCCAAATTCTTAGTATGTTGTATAAAGCCCAAATAGGTATCTATAACTATGTTTATATTTTTGGTATCAAGTTTTCTTTGAAAGTTATGACCAAAAAAATACGAATTTGTTGTTCCACTTCAAATCTAGTCAAGAGTAGAATGGTAAAGTTTTGAACCTTTCCTTCCAAAGTAACTATATTTGATTTTTTCATATGTTGAATAAAGCTAAAAAGGGTATCCAAATATGGGTTTTTCTTTTGGAGATCAATTTTTTTTGGGAATTTGTGTCCATTTTAGTCAATTTGAAGTATTATTAGGAGATTGAGATCTAATGAATGAAAACCCATCATGTGAATGTTTAGAAATTGAAAGTTTTCTTGCTTGGGACTGTCTGAAGTTTTCATCCCTTGCTCTACATCAGAAATGTTGGCATTAGTATATACAATAAACAAATTTAGGTATTATATTATAGGATATCTAGTGTTCATATATACTGATCATATAACAATAAGGTATCTAATGAATAAACTAATGGTTGATGGAAAACTTGATAGGTGGTTATTGTTGCTTTAAGAATTTAACATTATGGATAAGCTAGTTAAAGAAAATGTAGTGGAAAAATTTATATCCAGGCTACTAACCAAATCAGAAGAAGATGTTGTTGATGATTCTTTCCTAAATGAACATTTATTTGCTCTATCTTTGCATACACCTTGGTTTATAGATATTGCCAACTATCTTGTAGCAGGACAAACACCACTTCATTTCTCACCCAAGGGAAAAGAGGCAATTGGTTCATATGATTTTTCCTTACTCCTAGACAGTTGGATACTTATTTTACATAGGCCCAAACAACATAACAAGGAGATGTATCAAAGAAGATGAAGTATGTGATATCCTTGGAGCAAGCCATGATGAATCCTATGGGGGACACTTTACAGTAAAGAGGAAAACTCTTAAGATTCTCAACACTAGCTATTATTGGCCAACTCTTCATAAAGATGCAGTGAAGTATGTACTAGGGGTTGTGATAGGTGTGAAAGAATGGGAAGGCCAACAAAATTAGATGAAATGCCATTGTAGCCACAATTAGCAATAACACCATTTGACAAATGGGGATTAGAATTTATTGGCCCCATATCACCAACATCAAACAACAAAGAGTACATAATGGTACACACATATTACCTTACAAAGTGGGTGGAGGTTAAGGCTCTACAATTTGCAAGAGATGGTAATTGGCAAAATTTCTCTATGAAGACATATTCACAAGATATGGAGTTCCAAGAGAGATTGCCATAGTCCAAGGAACCCAATTTACATAAGAGTTGATCACAAAATTTGTTCAAGAGTATGAGGTTCAAACATAGGAAGTCAACACCTTACCATCCTCAAGCTAATGGGCAAGTTGAAGTCACAAATAAGGAAATTGAAAACATTCTCACAAAGACAGTGCAAATTCATAAGGATTGGGCAACCAAGTTGCCCGAGGCAGTTTGGGCCTATAAGAAAACTTGGAAGACTACAACCAGATTTACACCATATGAATTGGTGTATGGGAAGAAAGCAATATTTCTTATTGAATTTGAATACAAAACATTGAGGACAATAGTTACATTGGGCATGGATTTTTCCACAACTTAACAAGAGAGATAACAAAACCTAGATGTACTTGATGGAATTATAATGGAAGCCATACACCACACGAAATTTGTTGTGAATCAAATAATATATTGGCGTGATCGGTTCATTAAGACAAAGAAATTAAGTGAAGGTGGCTAGAATCTCCTTTATGACTCAAGATACAAAGACTACAAGGGAAAATTACAAACTAGATGGTTGGGTCCATATGAGATAAAAACAAGTGTTTCCAAATGGAGCAGTGCAACTATATATAATTGATGATATTAGGTTCTCATTATTGGTTAATGGACATAGATTGAAGCTTTACAAAAAGCCATTGCAGAAGGATGAATTCCTTCTTTCATTAATTCAGTAGTTTGAATCTACAATTGACAATTTAACACCAAAGACTACAAGTTCTACAACTGAATAAGTGGATGAGCTACACATCTGATCGACTGATGTTTCGTAGGTATATTTTCACCATCTCTTTCAAATGCACACATTGAATAGGTGACAATCAACAACATTCATTTTCTAGAACAATCAAAGAAGTAGAAGAGACTTGTTGCATAACACCTAAAGGCAATAAACTTTTATAAGGGACCTATTATTGCAACCACCTGTAGCACCTCTCTAACATTACCACCACATCCATCACATTTATATCATTTCAAATTTCATCCATCTGTACATGTGACCACATATGTTTCATTATATCCATTCACCTGTATCATTTCCACCACCTTTCTCATTTACCACATACCATGCATTTTATTTCACCTCACTTATTATATATTCTCCACAGCCTTTTCATTCCACCATTCACCACACATCATTCATATGATGTCATTCATTTCAAATTGCCTCTACATGAATTTCATTGAAACTACGACAAGTCATTTCACATTCAACTACAGGCTATCAACAATCACTTCACACCAGTTCAATTTCATTCCACCACATTTCTACAGGTACATGCATTAACTTCTCATAATTAACATAATGATTGTTGGTTTTCAACATGTTTATACATTACTTCATGCATGCTTCATATCTAAAATTATTTTCCTCTACATTTCATTTAACCCTCCGCCAAAACCATACCACTAAGTGAGGATACTTGGTACCTTTAGTTGGGGGGAGATTTCCTTATTTTCTTGATCTTCAAAACTCTCTGCAAAGCATTTTGGCATTTTCATTTTTCCTCAAATTTTCAAACAATACAAGCTCGAAGGAGAGAAAGAGGGTTAAAGGAAGTTGAATTGAGAGGTTTCAAGCATATAGATATTGTGAAGGTGGTGCAATTGGAGTAACAAATAGATAAATAAGGAATTGTAGAACAACAAGAGTATTATGGGAGGTGACATTATTCATAAGGAACCAACAACACACACCCAACTGTTAGAAGATAGGTGGGTATTACCTATTTTTCAACATGTTGGTTGGTTGGATTATTTCTAGATGTTTACAGAGTATAACGAGGTCATGACACAATAGTTTGCTACCATATTACAAAACGACGAAGCAATAGTGAGAGGCTTAAGGATAGATGCCTCAAAATTTTCCATTGTTGAAGTATATTGTTTGCCATGGGAAGTAGAATAATTTCTAGTTACGGTAGATGCTATTGTTGCTAGGGATGAATTCAGGCAACCGGGAGAGAAACTAGACTCATCTTCTCAAGGTACTAAAAGATTATCCTTACCCTAGGCCTGGGCTTTGGTTGCTTCTTACATAATCAAGTATTTAACTTGTGATGGTAGGCAATCCTTGTTGTATACAGTCTATGTTAAGTTATTGAGCCATCTTCGCCATGATAGGCATGTGAATGTTCCAATTTTTTTATAAAATTTATTAAAAAGAATGAGCTTTGAGTATAAAAGGAAAAGAAATAACACAACATTATCACATTTATGTTTAGTAGCATTGTTGATAAAAAGAAGTTTGAGAACTCAATTTCCACACGTTCCATTGGAAAGTTTCCTAAATTGCAACCATATCAATAGTATCCTTGAAGAACTTATTTTCCTAGAAATAAAGGATGTATTTGAGGGTGAAAACCTTTTTGAGGCAGCCAAGGATGGAATTTTTGAAATCTCCCCATGGATCAAGAAAGATCTCTAGTTCTTATTGAAAAATCCAAGGAAGCAAACATCAACACTGTTGGCGTTACATTTCGCACCTTTGGAGTGTATATTGGCAATGAAGAGCTATGCAAAGAATTAATTGCTCTTCAAATTAAGAGGGGAAGCTCCCTCTTTTGTTGTTATTGTGTAAAAATCAAAGTGATCTAAGTTTTCTATCTTTTTATTCACTGGCAAGGCA
This sequence comes from Sequoia sempervirens, assembly GCA_007258455.2. Classification (NCBI taxonomy): domain Eukaryota; kingdom Viridiplantae; phylum Streptophyta; class Pinopsida; order Cupressales; family Cupressaceae; genus Sequoia; species Sequoia sempervirens. The sequence continues at coordinate 98,638 of VDFB02029305.1, read as the reverse complement.
TAAGGGTGATAAAACTCAATGCGTTGCGGCTAAGGTTTTCTCTGGTTTCTGCAGGCCTTAACTACAACTATGCTAAAATATCCTACCTCCTCAAGTAAAATAGAGCAAGAGGGTGTAGGAGCAATATTTGGGGAATGGTTGGATCACTTGGGTTGACCATCTCTCAAAATGTGTCTGAAGGCACTGAACTTTCAAATCTATGTCGAAATAGGGTCTTATGCAACAAACACTCATACGATAAGCTGAATTTTAGGATTCCCAAGGAGGTGACGACACCTATCCGAGGTGTAAGATAAGATTTAGATCACTAGAAACAACAAAGAATAATGAACTGGATAACAAGATTCCCAAGGAGGTGACGACACCTGTCCAAGGTGTAGGTTGAAATCTAGATCATAAGAGAACATCAAATGATAACCATTAATCTCCAAATTACCAAGGAGGTGTCGACGCTTGTCCAAGGTGTAGATTGAAACAATAGATTATAAAAACAAATGTTGATAGAACTTGAAACTTTGGATCAAATTGCACATTTTCCTTTTGACTTATTTCTTCAAACTTGTTCAATGATTTACAAAGATTTGGGATGAAAAAGGTACAAAATCATACAAAATTGCTATCAAACCAAACAACTCTCATCCAAGAGTGAACATATATTGACTTGCAAGCTTGATGACACGAAACAACAAATTTGTGTATTAATAAAAGTTAAACAATAATGAGCAAGGATACTCTTATTTATAGAAGCTCAAAGGAGTAGGCAACCCTAAAATCTCCTTGAGTTAACACTTAGTTCTTGCCAATTTGAAAGATTTATTCCTATGTCTAAAAGTAGGTAACGTAGTAGTTAATTGGAAAGTCTACTTCAATTAACTGATTCTAAACTAAAACATAACTCCAATATACAAAGGTGTCTCCAAAATAGACATGCATAATTTGTGGGAAAGTGAGTTAACTGTTTTCCATAAATTCTATTTTGGAGGGATAGGACATCCTAACTGAGTGTTTACACCTCATCAACTTGAGTTATCATCTCCTCTAACTAGTCATTGACTTCCTCTGCCTCTGGACACTTAATGCTTCATAGAATGATGACGTGTCGCCACAACATCTCTTCAACACTTGCAATTTTCTCCTCATATTTAATATTCTTTGTAACTGCATCATCCAACCTTGTTGACATGACTTTGATCTGACTTAACTTGCAACCAGTAGGGTCACTGTAGAAATTGTTGTGGATGAGGTCCTAGAACTGTGTTTGCACATCACCGAGACTCACGTAGTCACCACCTTCATGTTTGATACTCGCAAGGAATTGATTGGTAACTTTGGCGGCTTTGTAATTGTAGTGATTTCCTCCATTTCTCATGTAGCTTTGTGCTTCTAATGTTTTTCTTGATTCTTCTTAATGAAATAATGTTGTATGATGAAACTGTTGAGTTTGACTTCGAACACTCTAGCTGTGAGAAATGCACATGAACTCGCTGCACATTCAGAGCTCCAATAGTATTCAACCCTCTACACTAGCCTTGGAAGGCTATCAAATATACGAGGTGAAACCATATGGAACCTGTGAACTTTGAATGTCTATGCCTGTTAATCTGTCCAAATCGACCTCTGGGTGTGCCTGATGCAGATTGGTATCAGCCATTTTTAGGAAGTCATGGAGTAAGACCATCTTGGTCTTGTATTTGACTTGGGAGAACTGCATTCTAAAAACCTTGAGGATTGACTACACACACGATATTGTTGTTAACACAGGGATTTGCACCTGAAGACAAGTTGAAAAACTCTTAAATCCTATGCACATGGGACTATTCTTAGGCTGTGGGTATCTTATGGTGAGAATAGACCTTTAGGTTTTGGGGTGGTTCCCTTTGGATATTTTTTGTAAAAACTAATTTTTAACAAAGGGAAAAGGTAAGAGAGAAATAAAATTGATACAATGAACTTAAAACTAATGGGTGATACACCAATTGATAAAATGATCTGAATCTGCTTTTAAAACCTCACAAGATAATTCAACTAATGAAACTAAAGGATTCAATGCTCAATCTAGTATGTGTTGCATAAACACTTCATCTAATAGGCTTCTATGATTGAAGTTTGTTTCAAAGAAAACAATAATGTTCCCATAACAAACATTCAACAAATGTAAGAAACACAGTCAATGATCTACGCTATAACATACTAAATCTAAACAAGACATTGAGGTAATAAGATTAAAAGAAGGATTTCATGGAAATCACAAAATTTTATCCTAAAGGCTTACACACAATACTTGCACAAGACAAAACTGAGAAGGAAAACGAGCTTATTTATTGAAAACTAGGAGATACTTGCATTGCAAATTTGTAGAACTCACAAGAAATGAGTTACAAAGAATGAATAATCTGCTCTTGCAACTACCAAATTGAGAACTAGTGAAAATAATGATAGCAGAGAAAGACTTATAGAAAAGTCTCCCAAAATTCAAATTCGAATTTTGGCTCCATGAAAAGATGTGTTGTCCTCCTTCTCCTTCAAACAAGGCATGAAACTAAAGGTAGTTTCTCTAAACATGCATAAAGAGTTGTCAAAACTCAAAACAACATAATGGGTCGTATGCAACTGAAAACCCCTTTAAAAGAGGGTCATAACTGAATGTAAACTCTAGTTTTGTGCCTCAAATCACTCCTTGATTGAAATCCAATCAAAAGGTATGCTTAATTGAAGGTGAATACTTCAATAAGTGCTTCAAAATCCCTAACTTCGCTACATATGTTGGCAAAATTTTCTCAACTTCTCCCATGATTTATGCAAAGCTTTAAAGCTCCATTTAATCACTCCTTTTTGAACTATCTCTCAAGCACTTTATGATATCTTTATTTTATTTTGTATTTCAAATATCATTTATTCAAAGTGATTTATAATTATCACTTGAATAAAGATTTACAAATTTATAATAGAGGCAAAAATAAAGAAGTTTGGAAAAAATCATGAAGAAGTTTATTTGATTAAGTCTTTTAAAAGTGTTTATAAAACACTTGAAAGAATTAAAAGGCATATAACATGCCATAGCCTAGACATGAGAGAACAAAGTTTTAAATAAAACTTAAGGCAACAGAAATGCCTTTGAATTTCCATTGACCTCTTAGGGTTATCAAACCCTAAATGAATGTTTAACATTCATTTTGCTTTATTTCATTTTATTCATTTGTTGTAAACTTATGTTGAAGGCACCGCCATAGAAACCCTAGTCGACCTCTTAGCATGGAATATCATCCTCTGTATTCTACGCCATTTTCTGCAGATTCTGGAGATTTGAAGGAGGTAAGTTTGATTTTGTTGTAGATCTGGAATTTTCTCTTCATTTTGAAAGCTTTTGAAAGCTCTTAGGCTGCAGCCTCACTGCATTTTCAGATAAATTTGTTTGTGAAACTTTATTTGCTATATGATTCTTTTCTTTTAGCTACCATGAATGCATCTGGTTCAAGCTTGGAATGCTTTTCTACTCATCTTTGCATATCTTGGACTTTGTGTTTGTAACATAAAAGGAAAGAAAAACTTCTTTATTTCTCTGTATATTCTTTTCTTTTGTATTCTTTCTTTTTTGAGGATGGTATAGCTGCGGCCTCCATTTTACATCTACATTTTCCCTTGTCACCATGTAACAATTTCAGTGTTGAAACATCTTCATTGTTCCTTATATGAAGGGCATCATGGAATTTGTAAACAGACAAATATAGTCCCCTCTTGTATTTTCTGTAAGATATTAGTCCATTTGTGCAATAGCCATGTTTCTTGATTTTCTTACAAAAAAAGAATGAAGTAAGAGGCTTGACCTCTAGTTTCTATTTCTTCTATTTTTTTGCTACAGATAAAAAGCTTGACTTGTGTACATTCATGGCCACTCCACATTTTGATAAAACAAATTTTTTAATGAAGGTTTTGAAACCCTAAGCCCAAACAGCTTCCTCTCTGTTGAAACTTGAAGGCATGGCTCTATCCTCCCAAGGCCACCATGAAAATTTACAAAAAAAAACATTTTGAATAAGGGTTTTGAAACCCAACACTCCATAAAAGCTTGGCCTCTATATATAAAACTTCCTCGTGTGATGAGAGCTCGGCCAAACTTGAAACTGTCATTATTAAAAAGAACATGAGGTATGAACCCCAAACTGCCAAATTGTTTACTTCAAAATGAATAAAACTAAGGGTTTTTCATTCTGCTTTAGGAAGGTGAAATGACACTTTTGTAGCATGTTTTATAGCACAAAACAAATCTCTCTTCTTGTAGCATATAAGATTGTATATTCAATTCATGATACTCTTTTTGATAGACATAAAACATGGTTCCTTTCTGTCTTTCATTGTTCTATATTTCCAATTTTCTTTGAAATTTCATAGATAGAAATGATTTATTTATTCCTTGTACAATAACTGCTTGTATGTGCTTTCAATATCCAACTACAAAAATTTTGTAAATAAGACAAAGATTGCCTCTTGAATTTATAAATAGTGCATTTACTTTCAACTTGTGATGGCTTAGCTGATTTGATTCTCCATTTGTAATCACGCAATGCTTTTATCAATTGATGAATTTACCTTGCAAGAAAACTCTAGTGATGCAATAATTTCTTTTTATGAAACCATTCTCATGAACTTATAAAACACCATATTGATCTTATGATGAATACTCTACTGGTATCACTGTTGTTCTTAACTTTGTAGCTCCTTGAAGTGATGCTTCATGAACTTAACATGTATGTTTGTTCACTATCATTAAGAAATTGATATAATGGTTGTAAACATTGCATTTCCCTCTTAAATAAGCTCAATTGAGCTCATTATTTGATAACTCAGCATGTCGAGCTCAACCCTTATGGGATCCATGTTTTAACCCACATGCTGAAGTTTAAAAATCAGCAACAAAACTTTTCTTGTATCTGCACATGACACAAACAAGTCAGTAAAAATAGTGGATTCAATGATTCTTTTTGATGATTTGGCCTGGCAGTTCTTTCATTTATCATGTGGATGTTTGAATAAGTTGATTTGATTTGATAATGAGTGAAAATTATATATCTATTGAATTGAACATGTTTTGGGATCTCATGCCCTAAGCTCTAACAAAACTTTTAAAACACTTGCAGGTTTTGGAGCTCTGGAGCAACAAAGCTAGAGACTGAAGACACTGAAGATCAAGATGAACTTGTGGGATCAACCATACACTAGCCCTCAAGGAAATGATGAACATGACCTCCTTTCTCGTGTTACTTTTCTTTAACTGTTCTTCAATTGTATGATTTGTTCTTCTTGTTGAATTAAATCAACTTAGTCTAGCCACGACTTGTGTGGGATCACAAAAACATATCTCTTAATAAATGAATTGTTCATGATATGAAATGGCTTATGATTAGCAATCTGAGTTTTTTCCAATTACATGATTTGAAACAATGAAATTGCAATTGTTTAGAACACATATTTTGTAATCAAAATAAATGATTTTTGCTCTTAAATCTGCAATATCTTTTGATAATCAACAATAATAAATATTGCAGAAAATAATGACTTTGTACTTCATTTCTTCTAAATTTTTCCTTTCTACGTGAAGCTTGTTTATTGGTTTGTCTGACTGTTCAACAATTTATCCTAAACTGTTTGAATGATTTGAACAAATCAATCCTAGACAACTCTTCATTCTAAAAGAAAGGATTCATTGGATGACTTAACATCGAAATTTTATTCCCCAACAAATAAACTTCACTAATTTTGAGCAAGCAACTAAAAATTAGTGACAACTGTTCGAACAACTTTTTTGCAACTGCTAAAAATAGTCTTGCCAAGAAGTACTTTTTATGAAAATTTCTGAGATGTGGGTTTTTTTGGGAATAATTTTCTAAACGGACCCAAAACATCATAAATTCCAAAAAGTTACTTTTCCTTGTACATGCAAGAATTTATTTTGGCATAAGCTTTAGAAGCAATGAGAAGCAGTGAAGCAGCGAAGCAAAAAGTTTTCTTATGATCTAGATTTCAGCCTACACCTCGAACAGGTGTCATCACCTCCTCGAGAATCCTATTATCTAGTTCATCATTCTTTGTTGTTCCTAGTAATATAAGTCTCAACCTACACCTCAAACAAGTGTCATCACCTCCTTGGGAATCCTCAGATTTAACTTACCATATGAGTGTTTGATTGCATAAGACCCTATTTCAACATAGATCTAAAAGTTCAAAGCCTTTGGACACATTTTGAGAGACGGTCAGCCCAAGTGATCCAACCATTCCCCAAATATTTCTCCTACACCCTATTACTCTATTTTACTTGAGGAGGTAGGATAGTTTAGCATAGTTGTAGTTAAGGCCTACATAAACTAGAGAAAACCTTAGTCATAACACATTGAGTTTTATCACCTTTGAGCCTTGTTATTGAGTAAAAAGATAGGAAAATTAGATCACTTTACTTTTTATGCAATAACAACAAAAGAGGGAGCTTCCCCTCCTAATTTGAAGAGTAGTTAATTCTGTGCATAGCTGTCTGTTGCCAATACACACTCCATAGGTGCAAATTGTAATGCCAACAGTTTTTTGGTGCCCATTGCGGGGCAACGAGGCAAAAAACTTGAAGGAAAAGCTAACGCTTTAGGTCACGAGAATTACCATCTAGTGTCCTACTACTCCAATCGAACAACTAGGTCTCACACCACTAATTCTCTAACCAAATTTTGTATTCATTCAAGGAGAGCAATCATACATCATTATTAGCATGTGCACCTTCATCTTCAAGAAAAATACATCACCTACTCAGTGGAGGAACACAACTATTCCTCTGGATGAGGAAGAAGAAAAGGTTGATCTTGCAACCGAAAGGCTAGTATTACCACCTCCTACATGGTAGTAGACATTTTGCCTTACCAAGTGTACACAAGGAGGAGAAAAAATCCTCTCTTTCAAGAAGAAGACGTTGAAGAAGCATTCAATGTAGAGCCAATCTTTCAAGAGGTTCTTGAGTATTTTAAAGAAGAACCACAAGAAGAACCTCCAACTCAACCAGAAGCAATGGGCGACAACAATAACAATGACGATGATGACAATGGTTGTAATGTAAGAAATCAAAGATTTCCAACCCCATTGCCTTGGGGAAATAACATAGGCCCATTGGCCTTACAAGGAAAACACGACCTTCCCAAAGGTTTGAGGAAGCACTTCTTGAGATTTCACAATGGATCTTGTCACCCTGATGAGCATATATCAACATTCACAATAGTTTGATCCATTGTACATGTGTCACACAAAGACATTGCCATACATCTCTTTGTTGAGACTCTTGAGGCAAATGTTGTAGACTGGTTTAATCATTTGGAACCAGGCAACACCATGAGCTGGGCGATCATGAGCAAGAAGTTCTTGGCAAGGTTCAAGCCTATTGAAGATAGCCATCAATTGTTTTCCTATTTATCAACCTCAAAGATGGAGCCCACTAAACCAATGAGAGAGTTTGTAGCAAGGTTTAATTGCCTCATTACATGACTCTCCCATACACTCAATCCATCATATGAGATTTTGATGAGCAACTTCATCAATGCCCTCCCCTCGGGGATAACATTTTTCTTGAAAAGAGGCCACGAAGTGGACCTACTAGTTGCACAAGAAAAGGCTATCGAGCTTGAGGATAATATGATCACAATTGGGAAGATGAACGATGATGCTATCAGATTGCTTGTTGAAGCATCGACAGATCCATTTCTACAAAAGGTAGCAAACGAGGTGACTATCCTCAAGATACAGTCACCCAATCAAGGGCAACAAGCACTGCCCACACCACCACCATATCAAGAACAACAACAGTACTAGCCTCAACAACCATACCAACCAAAGAGGAATAATTTCCTACCATTCAACAATTACAAACCCAGGTATCTAGGACCTCCGCCAAGACAAGCAGAGGTCAAAAAATCTAATGTGTTTTGTTGTTTCCACGAGGTAGATGAACACACTAGATCCACATGCCCTGAGAATCAAAGGATGAATCAAATCATGGGATACACCAAGGATACTCCAAGCTCAAGCTTTGTACCTTCACCAAGTGTGAATGTTGTCTCACCTCAAATGGACAATTTTGATGGCAACTCCACAATAGGATACTTCGACAACAAACCCGTAAGTCAAGAAGAAGAAGAGTACCATCAATATTCTCTTGATGTAAACCTGAGAATATCTCTACGCGTATGTTCACACATGCCCAACACTTCAAAGCACAAAAAGAAGAGGAAGAAAGATGGAAATTAAATGAAAATGGAAAAGAAGTGCCATCCATTTCTAATCCCAATTTTTCACATGAAAACACAACATCGATCGCTCAAGATTCGTCTTCAGTGAACTTTGACATTGTGGCATCCATGAGGTAGACGAAGGTACAATTATCACAGTTAGAGTATCTCTAGGATCATCCAGAGCAATTGGATCAGATCCTCAAGGTAGTAAAGAAGCAATCTGCAATCCAACCCATGTTGCTCGAGTCTTCCATACCAGCGGAAGAAAATCCAAAACCCTTCTATATATCTTTGTATATAGGAGGATTCAAACTCGAAAATTGTATAATAGACTTGGGATCTTTAGACAACGTCATGCCCTTGCAAATCATGAACACGTTGGGACTCTCGTGCACCAAAACCCATGATAAGTGTTATTCACTTGAATCCAAGCTAGTGTCATTGGTAGGTGAACAAAAAGACACTCAAGTAAGATTGGTATCCTATCCAAAGAAATAAATAATGATGACCATCCTAGCGGTTGATATACCAACCAATTACAGGATGCTACTAAGTGGGAGCTTTTTCAAGGACCTCAGTAGAGAAATCCAATTGGATTGGTCATATGCAATCATCCTATTGAAGAAAGGCAACTTCAATTTGGAACCTGAGGTAAAATTGAGGTTCATGGTGGTGAAATCACAAGACCCCCAAGCACAAGTGTTATATCAAGACATGGGTCCCTGCACATATGCCATACTGTATGAAGTGACAAAAGAAGAGAAAAAGTTTGCATACTCCACAAGGACATCGAATGAAAATTGAAAGATTTGGACAATTCAATTCGATGGAAGTTGCTCAACAGCAGGCTCAAAAGTAGGAGTGGTCATCACTTCTCTTGAAGGTATTTTATACCCATTTGCTTATCGCTTGCAATTTGATAATACAAAAAACATTGCATAATATGAGGTACTTCTATTAGGTCTTAAAAATACAAGGGATATGGGTATAAAATTCCTCCAAGTCGAAGGTGATGCATAACTGATCGTGCAACATATCATAGATCGTTACCAAGTGAAGAAAAGTGGCCTTCGGTCTTATCGACTAAGGGTGTGGAATGCAATCGACTAGTTCAAGGAATTCAACATCAAGTTCATTCCATGGGAGCACAATAGTAGAGCAGATGCCCTTGCGGTATCAACTGCTCTTTTCATGCCCCATTCTAACTTTTGTCATAATGTCTTCTCTATTAAGCTCATGTATAGGCCGGTTGTCCCTGACAGTTGTGACGACTGGTGGGTCTTGAAAAATGATGATCACATCGAAGAGTTCCTCTACGTAGTAGATGATTACGAAGACTTGTTCTTTGAAGGTAGTGCTTCTCCCTTTAGAGAATCTATAACAGAAGATTCTAAAGCAACGAAATCATGCATCATACAACTAAAGGGAAACAATATCCCCAAAGGTTTAGTATCCTTGGAGGATATATTTGATAGACATGATAGACATGTCCAAGATCAAGGAATTTTACCAACAAGACATCGACTGACTACCATCAAGTCAACATTGGTATCAAAGACATGCCTTAGCTTGTCAACTTGGGAAAATGTTGCACTGCAAAGGAAAGCAACAACTTCATCTCCCAATTCAAGCAGTATCAAGATGTCTTCAAATGGTCCTATGGAGATTTGAAAGCATTCACGCCTAAGGAATTGTCTCACACAATTCCACTCAAGTCTAACGTCAAACCCTTTAAGCAGAAGCAAAGACACTACAACCCATGTGTCCAAGATATGATCTATGCGGGGGTACAAAATATGGTGGACACAAAGATCATATTCCTAATCCATTATTCTACCTAGGTGTCTAACATCGTTCTTGTGCGCAAGAAGAATGGAGAAATCTAGATCTACATGGATTTCAGGAATCTCAACCAATCATCACTAAAAGATAACTATCCTTTACCAATCATGGAGCACACATTGTAGACGGTAACTGGATCGAAAATGTTGTCATTACTTGACGACTTTTCTAGATACAACCAAATTGCAGTGGTCAAAGAAGATCAAATCAAAACAATGTTTACCGTTGTAGCTTGACTAATTTGATCAGTGTTGTCGACAATGCGAATGCATTCATTGTAGCAATTTCTTTCAACATGTTGCGTGTATGGGTGTTTGAAAAATGACTAAGGCATTGACTATGTAGCCTCTTTGTGGTAGCAAGGCGTGCATTCTCCAAACTTAGAATATTTTATGTATTTTTCACTTTTGAAAATCCCCTTCATCTTAGAGCATCTTTTCAAGCATCTTTCACCATGGATTCATCCTTGAAGCTTTTGAGGCTTAGATTTCGTCACTTGGTACGAGCCATTTTGCCATTAATGGTTGTAGAGGTCCTATCTTTCTTCCTGAAAAATGAAAATAGACCCACTAGAGTAAAACAAATTTTTTGGTGATTTTGACTTGACCAGTGTGATCGTGAAGTCAATTTATCCTATCAAAATAATTTTCAACTAATTCTTGAAAGGTCCTATTTTTAGGGGTTTTCCTAAAAATAGGGGTTTGAAACCCTAATTTTTAATTTTTTTAAAATTTTCAAGTATCTTCCTTGACATATACTCACAAAAAGCTTATGTTTTGTTTGACCTAAAACAAACTTTTGACAACAATTTTAAATGATTTAGCTCATTTTAAGCAAAATGCCTTATTGAAGCAAAAATTTACTATGGGTACAACATTAGGCTTTGTCTGGTGACCATGTCAGATACTTACAACATAGGAGAACCGAGAATCTCTAGTTTTCATAGACTAGTACTCTTATTATTTAGGCATTAAAGTTAGGACTTATTTCATAATTCACTTAACAATTGGAATATCCTAAAAACCTAATAACAAGCTACCTAAGAATTGACCTAAAACAAGAAAATACTTTACGTAATGAGGAAATACATCACTACATAATGTTAAAGCGAAAGAAATTTATTTACAAAGATTCACTCTACCCTCGAAGGGACGAAATGTTTCAAGTATTGCCCGTTGTATGGTAGCGAGAAGAGCCTTTTGTCTAAAGGTGAGAGAATATAGGAATTCTCTCCTACAAAATCATGGATCTGGAACGACCCTAGCCAAAGGGAGTCGAGTTTGTCGTGCATTCCCTTGGGCTTATGTCTCTTGTCCCATAATAGGACCTTGTCTTCGATCTCAAAGTCTCACTGACAATCCTTCTTGTCGAAGATCTTCTTCACTCACTCTTGGTGTTGAGTGATCTTATCAACTATCTCCACCGTTTCCTCTTGTAGTTTCATTAGGCACAAGATGCATTTGTCAATTGGGTCTTTGAATTCTTCATCTTCTACTGCGGATACCAGCTGCAAAGGAGACAACTCCAGAGTGATGGGTAACACAACTTTTGTGCCATATATGATAGTGAAGGGGGAAGTGCCAATAGCTCTTTTGGGCATGATTCTATCATCCCAAAGAGCGTCATACAACTTTTTGTGCCAATATCGTTGATTGGAATCAACCATCTTGCGCACGATTGTGACGATGTTCTTGTTAGATGATTTGACTTGTCCATTACCTTGTGGATAGTAATTTGAAGAGTGGGACAAGGTGATGTCATAGTAAAAAAAAATTCTACTAACTCTTCTGATGAGAAGCTCATAGCATTGTTAGTCACGATCTTCCTTGGTACCATGAAGCATGTAATGATGATTTCTTTGAGAAAGTCACACATGACTTTAGAAGTAGCTTGCTTGGTAGGAATTTCCTCAATCCATTTACTGAAGTAATCTGTTATTGTAAGGACATAGACATGCCCTTTACTGGAATGTGGGTTGATTGGTCCTACAAAGTCTATGCACCATTGTTGAAATGGAGCATCTATCACCATTGGCCTTAGTGAAATGGTTTCCAGCTTAAGTTTTAAACTATTAGCACTTTTGACATTTGTGCACCCAATCATATGCATTATGGAACAGAGTAGGCCAGAAGAACTGTGCATGTAGGATTTTAAACATCATGACCCTTGATGAAAAGTGGCCACTGCACACTTCATTGTGAAATTTCTCCAACAACCGCCATTGTTGGTCCCTATTGATGCATAGTAAGAATGTTCCATCAAGCCCACACTTGTATAGAACATTGCCTCTCAACACATAGCTTTATGCTCTTAGCTTTAGAGTTCTTTTTTGTTGTTTTTCCAAGTGAGTTGGAAATTCTCTGTAAGTTAAATAATACCAAAGTTTAGAGTACCATTCTTCTACATAATCAACTAGTAGGACCATGGGAAGGTCCTCTTCAATCTCTGTTTCTATCTCGCCATCAACAACTTGGTGCTTTAGATCACCATCTTCCACAACCAGCTGACATAGACCTCTCCTGAAAACAAGCTTGGTCGGCTTGATCTCTAAGTCATATTCTTGGACTCTTGCAATCCAGTCACCTCTTTTGGTGCCCTTATCTTGTTGAGTAAGGACACTCTTGATTGTGAGGTCTATAATGTACACAGTGGTGTGGGAGTTCAAGATGTAGAATCTAAAATTATTAACTACCTTCACAACAGTGTACACATTCTTTTTGATCTGAGAGTACTGAGACTCACTATCCTTGAAGCTACTGCTCATGAAAGCCATTGGAGATTCGGTCTCCTCATTCAACTTTTGTGTCAGTATGGCATAGAGAGTGTGTTCCAACACGTAACAATAAAGAATGAATTCTTTATCGAAGTCGGTTCGAACCAACACCAGTGCTTTACTGATGGATTCCTTTATTTGCTCGAACGCCTTCCTTCCTTCTTTAGTCCATTTGAAGGTGGACGTCTTCTTCATCATTGCTGAGATGTCATTGGTCAACTCTGAGAAGTTAGGTACAAATCTCTGTATGAAGCTAACTTTGTCAAAGAAGGAGTGCACCCCAATTCTATTTTTTGGGAGAGTTAGGTTCTTGTTTGAGTCGACCTAATTAGGATTGATCTGAGTCCTTTCCTTGGAGACAATGTGGCCTAGCAACTTGCCTTTCGTCACCACAAATATGGATCGATCCAATTACTGTATGCAATGTGTGCTCCATGATTGGTAAAGGATAATTATCCTTTAGTGATGATTGGTTGAGATTCCTAAAATCTACATAGATCCATATTTCTCCATTCTTCTTGCACACAAGAACCATGTTAGACACCTAGGTAGAATAATGGATTGGGAATATGATCTTTGCATCCACCATCTTTTGTACCTCCGCATAGATCATATCTTGGACACATTGGTTGTAGTGTTTTTGCTTCTGCTTGAAGGGTTTGACATCAGACTTGAGTGGAATTGTGTGAGATAATTCCTTAGGTATGAATGCTTTTAGATCTTCATAGGACCATGCAAAGACATCCTGATACTGCTTGAATAGGGAGATGAAGCTATTGCTTTCCTTTGCAGTGCAAAATTTTCCCAAGTTGACAAGCCAAAGCTTGTCTTCGGTACCAATGTTGACTTGATGGTAGTCAGTTGATGTCTTGTTGGTCAAATTCCTTTGATCTTGTACATGTATGTCATGTCTATCAAATATATCCTCCAAGGATATGAAAACCTTGGGGATATTGTTTCTCTTTAGTTATATGATGCCCAATTTCGTTGCTTTAGAATCTTCTATTACAAATTCTTTGAAGGGTGAAGCACTGCCTTCAAAGAACAAGTCTTCATAATCATCTGCTATGCAGAGGAACTCTTTGATGTGATCATCATCATCGAAGACCTTCTAGTTGTCGCAATTGTTAGGGGTATCTGGCCTATACATGAGCTCAATAGAGAAGACATTATGACAAAAGTCAGAATGGGGCATGAAAAGAGTGGTCGATACCGCAATGGCATTCACTCTGCTATTGTGCTCCCGCAGAATGAACTTGATGTTGAATTCCTCGAACCAGTCAATTGCATTCCACACCCTTAGTCGATAAGACCGAAGGCCACTTTTCTTCACTTGGTAACAATCTTTGATCCGCTACACGATCAGTTTTGCATTGCCTTCAACTTGGAGGAATTTTATACCCATATCCCTTGTATTTTTGAGACCTAATAGACACACCTCGTATTATGTAGTGTTGTTTGTATTATCAAATTGCAAGCGATAAGCAAATGGGTATAAAGTACCTTCGGGATAAGTGATGATCACTCTTGCTCCTGAGCCTTCTATTGAGCAACTTCCATCAAATTGAATTATCCAAATCTTTGAATTTTCATTCAATGTCCTTGTGGAGTATGCAAACTTTTTATCTTCTTCTATCACTTCATATAGCATGGCATATGTGCCAGGACCCGTGTCTTGATATAACACTTGTGCTTGGGGGTCTTGTGATTTCATCATCGTGAACCTCAATTTTGCCTCAGGTTCCAACTTCAAGCTACCTTTCTTCGACATGATCATTACATACGACCAATCCAATTGGATTTCTCTACCGAGATCCTTGCAAAAGCTCCTATTCAATAGCATCCCATAATTGGTTGGTATATCAACCTCTAGGATGGTCATCATTATTTTCTTCTCTGGACAGGATGCCAATCTTACTTGAGTGTCTTTTAGTTCACCTACCAACGACACCGGCTTGGATTCAGTTGAATAATACTTGGCATGGGTTTTGGTGCACAAGAGTTCCAACACATTCATGATTTGCAAGGGCATGACGTTGTCCGAAGCTCCTGAGTCTATTATACAGTTGCTTAGTTTGAATCCTCCTATAAATAGAGATATATAGAAGGGATTTGGATTTTCTTCTGCTGGTACGAAAGACTCAAGCAATGTGGGTTGGATTGCAACCTGCTTCTTTACTACCTTAAGGATCCAATCTACTTGCTCTGGATGATCTTGGAGATATTCCAGCTATGATAATTGTACCTTCGTCTTCCTCATGGATACGAAAATGTCGAAGTTCGCTGAAGACAGATCTTGAGCGACCAATGTTGTGTTTTCATGTGAAGATTTGGGATTAGAAGTGGATGGCACTTCTTTTCCATTTTAATTTGATTTACGTCTTTATTCCTCTTCTTTCTATGCTTTGAAGTGTTGGGAACATGTGAACATAGGTGTAGAGATATTCTCATGGTTTACAACAAGGGATATTGACGGTACTCTTCTTCTTCTTCTTGACTTACAGGTTCACTATCGAAGTATCCCGTTGTAGAGACGCCATTGAAGTTGTCCATTTGAGGTGAGACAACATTTGCACTTGGTGAAGGTACAAAGCTTGAGCTTGGAGTACCCTCAGTGTATCCTATGATTTGATTCATTATTTGATTCTCAGGGCATGTGGATCCGGTGTGTTTGTCTACTTCATGGAAACAACAAAACACATTAGATTTTTTGACCTCTGCTTGTCTTGGCGGAGGTCTTGGATACCTTGGCTTGTAATTGTTGAATGACTGGAAATTATTCCTCTTTGGTTGGTATGGTTGTTGAGGCTGGTACTATTTTTTCTGTTGATATGGTGGTGGTGTGGGCATTGCTTACTGCCCTGGATTGGGTGATTGTCTCTTGAGGATAATCACCTCATTTGTTACCTTCTGTAGCAATGGATTTGTCAACGCTTGAACAAGCAGTTTGATAGCGTCATCCTTCATCTTCCCGGTTGTGATCATATTATCATCAAGCTCGATAGCCTTTTGTTTTGTAGCTAGTAGGTCCACTTCATGGCCTCCTTTCAAGAAAAATGCTATCTTCGAGGGGAGGGCATTGATGAAGTTGCTCATCAAAATCTCATTTGATGGATTTAGTGTATGAGAGAGATGTGTAATGAGGCAATTAAACCTTGTTACGAACTCTCTCATTGGTTCAGTGGGCTCCATCTTTGAGGTTGATAAACATGCAAATAGATGATGGCTATCTTCGTTAGGCTTGAACCTTGCCAAGAACTTCTCGCTCATGACCACCCGATTCATGATGATGCCTAGTTCCAAATAATTGAACCAGTCTGCAAATTTTCCTTAAGAGTCTCAACAAAGAGATGTATGGAAATGTCTTCGTGCAACACATGTACAATAGAGAAAACTGTTGTGAATGCTGATATATGCTCATTAGGGTGACAAGATCCGTTGCTGTGAAATCTTGGGAAGTGCTTCCTCAAACCTTTGGGCAGGTCATGATGTCCTTGTAAGGCCAACGGTCCTATGTTATTTCCCCAAGGCAATGGGGTTGGATGTCTTTGATTTCTCACATTATGAACATTGTCATCGTAGTCGTTGTTGTCGCCCATTGCTTCTGGTTGTGGAGGTTCTTCTTGTAAATGCTCAATAACCTCTTGGAAGATTGGCTCTACATTAAATTCTTCTTCAAAGTCTTCTTCTTTAAAGAGAGGATTTTTTCTCCTCCTTGTGGACACTTGGTAAGACAAAATTTCTACTGCCACACAGGAGGTGGTAATACTAGCCTTTCGGTTGTATGATCAACCTTTAATTCTTCCTCATCGAGAGTAATAGCTGCATTCCTCCATTGAGCAAGTGATGTATTTTTCTTGAAGATGAAGGTGTGCAGGCTACTAATGATGTTTGATTGCTCTCCTTGAATGAATACGAAATATGGTTGGAGAATTGGTGGTGTGAGACTTGGCTATTCAACTGGAGCAGTAGGACACCAAATGGTCATTCCCGTGATATAAAAGTGTTAGCTTTTCCTTGAAGTTTTATGCCTCATTGCCCCATAGAGGGCTCCAAAAAACTGTTGGCATTACAATTTGCACCTATGGAGTGCATATTGGAAACAAACAATTATGCACAAAATTAATTTCTCTTCAAATTAGGAGGGGAAGCTCCCTCTTTTGTTGTTATTGTGTAAAAAGTAAACTGATCTAAGTTTCCTATCTTTTTACTCAGCGACAGGGCACAAGGGTGATAAAGCTCAATGTGTCACGACTAAGGTTTTGTTTGGTTTCTATAGGCCTTTACTACAACTATGCTAAACTATCCTACCTCCTCAAGTAAAATAGAGCAAGAGGATGTAGGAGCAATATTTGGGGAATGGTTGGATCACTTGGGTTGATCGTCTCTCAGAATGCATCCAAAGGCTTTGAACTTTCATATCTATGCCAGAATAAGTCTTATGCAAGCAAACACTCATATGGTAAGTTGAATCTTAGGATTCCTAAGGAGGTGATGACACCTGTCTGAGGTGTAGGCTAAGACTTAGATTACTAGATACAACAAAGAACGATGAACTAGATAATAGGATTCTTGAGGAGGTGACAACACCTGTTCGACATGTAGGCTAAAATCTAGATCATAAGATAACATCAAATGATAACCATTAATCTCCAAATTCCCAAGGAGGCATCGACACTTGTCCAAGATGTAGATTGAAACAATAGATTATAAAAACAAACATTGATAGAACTAGAAACTTTGGATCAAATTGCACATTCGCCTTTTGATTTATTTCTTCAAACTTGCTCAACGATTTACAAATATTTGGGACGACAAAGGTACAAAATCATACAAACTTGCTATCAAACCAAACAACTCTCATCCAAGAGTGAACAAATATTGACTTGCAAGGCTGATGGCACAATGATGTTACAATTTTGTGTAGTAATAAAAGTTAAACAATAATGAGCAAGGATGCTCTTTATAGAAGCTCAAAGGAGTAGGCAACCCTAAAATCTCCTTGAGTTCACTTAGTTCTTTCCAATCTGCAAGATTTATTCCTATGTCTAAAAGTAGGTAACCTAGCAGTTAACTAGAAAGTCTACTTTAGTGAATTGATTCTAAACTAAAACATAACTCCAATATACAAAGGTGTCTCCAAAATAGGCGTGCATAATTTGTGGGACAGTGAATTAACTTGGAAAGAGGCATCAAGTTAACTATTTGTCATAAATGCAATTTTGGAGGGATAGGACATCCTAACTGAGTGTTTACACCTCATCAACTCGAGTTATCTTTTGGATTCTGCAATAACTGAGACAAGATTTGTTTTCGGTAGTAGATCATATACACTCCACCAAACAAATGATTGAAAATCAAAATAGTAGATTGGAGAAGAAATCTAAAAGAGAGAAAGAGAGAAAATAGAGACAACACTGCAAGAGAATTTTGAGAAGACTCTTGTCACTCTCACAGAATGATCACCAAACTAGCTGAACCAACTGAACTAGTGAAGCTTGTGAAGGTGAGAGGAGAGTGCTAAATATATAGAACAATAAGGGAAAATACATCCAAGAGGTGCATTAACTCCTACTACCCATAAAAGGTGTGAGGTTTTACCTACTTGGTAAATGAAAAGACATGTGGCGTAACCTCCTCAAGTGAAGATAGGAGAGAGGTGGCACAAAAATCCAAAAGAGGGTGAGAAACCCAACTACCCCATAAACTACTCAGGTAAAAACAAAATAGTGGTTATGAGAGGTGGCACAACAAGCCAAAAGAGGATGTGTAACTCAACTACCCATGTGTGGGGAGAGAGTGACACATGTAGTTGGTGTATTTTGCCACATGTCCTCATATTACCACATCTAATAAACCTAATAAAGCTTAAATAATATGTGTAGGAAAAAAAATACCCCAAACATAAGGAAAATAAAAAAACCTACACTAACACCCTCCCTTAAGTGTAGCTTAGGTAGGTGAAAAGATGGGTCCCGACAAATGAGGCCATGTTAGGTACCCATGTACATAGAGATCCCCCCAAAAGAAGAAGCCCCATCCCACAAAAAGGAAGTACGCCCCCCCATAATAGAGAGAGAAATGAAGTGGAAGGACAAAGAATCCCCCCCAAAGAGATCTAATGGTAGATGCTCAAAAATGGATGTAGAAAGTGGTCCACGATTGTCGAACAACATTCCTCCCTTTAGGAAGAAACACAACCAAAGGTGTATGCAAGCTATTTCCCCACTCCTGAAAGGAATATGTAGGAAGAATGTGCAGAATGAATGAAGTCTCTGAAGTTGACTCAAGTATCCCCATTTTGATGTTGAAGGCTGCCATAATCAAATCAGGCATTCTAGGCCACATTGCTGAAGATGACAAATCAGAATCTCCTAGAGATTGATGTAGAGCATAATCCAAAGACTCAAGTATCTCCTCTGAAGATGTCTTCTCCAAATGATGATCCAAAGTATCCACACTCATGTCAAATTGTAAGGAATGATCATGTAGAGAATGAAGAGGGTCAAAGTGACCCCTCACAACATTTGAAGAAAATTTGACTTCATTGTAGAGAAGATGAATATCATCAATAGTGTCTCCCAAATCCGCAATATGTGTCTCTATAAACAAGTCTGAAATACCTGTCAAGAGATCATCCAAAGCTGAATCTGAAAGATAATGAATATCCTGCTGCAAAGAATTACTGGAAACTTTCAAAGAAGCATCTCTAGAATTTGAGGTAGCAACAGTAGATGGTGATGGGGTATCAATGAATTGATCATCCAATGATGACATTTCCACTTGAGAAGAGGCATCATGAATCTCAACAAGTGCTTGGTCATCCAAGGAAGCATCACTTTCAGATGAAGATTCAATGTCTCCATGCAACTGTTGGATGATGGTCCATGCAATGAAAGGGCACTCAGTATGCTCAATATGATGCAAAATATCCTCAGATATAGTAAGACATATTAGTCCATAGACCATGTCATTGTTGTTAAACCATGCATTCTTCTTATCATAGTCGCTTGGCTCAGGAACAAGTCCTAGGAGATAGGGTAGTAGATCCTGCTCAAGGCATTGATTCTTTATCCCTTTCTTCCAAGAAAAATAGTTCTCTGAATTTAGCCTTACAACAGATTTGTGAAATTCATTACTAATATCCATGATTAAACCCCAATAGTGGAACTTTATCTCAGTTCATGATTACAAATTGTTTGTATAATCCCCCCAAGATTGATACAAAAAAATCACTTTAAATGAATGCACAATAGAGACATCAAGAGACACTTCCCCTTTCCACTAGTATCAAAAATTACCCCCCCAGATATTACAATGTTGGCACTTTATGATTAGTGCTTTTACAAGGATTTTCCAGATTACAAAGCTTTAAAGGCTCTTAATAGCCAAAATTACAATATTTGATACAAATTAATCTTCAAATAAAATCTGGAAAAATAACCTTGCAGCTGTGTTTTACTCTTCAATATCTTTCCAACACTTTATGTTTTTGAAAAATGGATTACAAAAGTGAAAGAAATGACTTACTGAAGATAAAAAAAAGACAGCAGATTCAACCTGAAATATCTGATTGAAGAAGGCAGAAATTTTTACTCAAACCTTCATGGATGGAAAGTGCTCCTTTTTAGCTTTCCGTCGAATATTCGTTTGCAAAAAACTGACACCCGAGGCAAAAGTTATGCAACTTTGAAGAACAGTGCAAAATCTGCCCGTGAAAACGACTCACGCCTTTTTCTGACTTGATTTCTGCACAATTTATCAACTTTCTGCAAAATATAACAACTACCCAGATGGTTTTTCGACCCTGGGAATAAAACCCAGAAATTGTTTTATTTGCAAATGAGTGAAAGCTGGAATTTTGAAGCCAAAATGAAAACGGCTCCAAAAAAATTTAGAAAAAAAATTACTCTGATTTTTACTGTGTCCTCCAATCTCTGATTTTGGTGAAGTAAAAGTCAATCTTGACTTTCTAAAGCCTTCTGGACACTCTGGAAATGCTGAAAAAGCCTCCAATATTACCAAAAAAGCTGCAATCACCCAGATCTCACAGGAACACATACATATATAAACCAGATTAAATAGATGTTTATTTTTCCTTTAAACTGTTCTGATTCTCCAGGTCATTCAAGGATGCAGGAGAAGAGCATACTTAGTTTTGAGGAAAACTTCAATAGTATATTAGTCTCAAATCTCTCAAAACAAATTCAGAAAAAATAATGAGCTATACCAGACAAACCCGCTCTGATACCATGTTGGATTCTGCAATAACCGAGACAGGATCTGTTGTCGGTAGTAGATCATATGCACTCCACTCAACAAGTGATTGAAAATCAAAATAGTAGAATGGAGAAGAAATCTGAAAGAGAGAAAATAGAGACAACACTGCAAGAGAATTTTGAGAAGACTCTCGTCACTCTCACAGAACGATCACCGAACTAGCTGAATCAGCTGAACTAGTGAAGGTGAGAGGAGAGTGCTCAATATATAGAAGAATAAGGGAAAATACATCCAAGAGGTGCATTAACTCCTACTACCCATAAAAGGTGGGAGGTTTTACCTACTTGGTAAATGACAAAACATGTGGCATAACCTCCTCAAGTGAAGACAGGAGAGAGGTGGCACATAAATCCAAAAGAGGGTGAGAAACCCAACTACCCCATAAACTACTCAGGTAAAAACAAAATAGTGGTTATGAGAGGTGGCACAACAAGCCAAAAGAGGATGTGTAACTCAACTACCCATGTGTGGGGAGAGAGTGACACATGTAGTTGTTGTATTTTTGCCACATGTCCTCACATTACCACATCTAATAAACCTAAGCAAGCTTAAATAATATGTGTAGGAAAAAATAAATACCCCAAACATAAGGAAAATAAAAAACCTACACTAACAATTGTGGCATTTTATAATAGCCCTTATGACAAGTAAATAATAAGATCAAATACTAGTTTGAAGGGGATTTGTACACAATTCTCCTTTTTAAATGAAAAATACAAAATTAAAATATCCCTTATACAATTACCTCTTTTCTTTTTCCAATTACTTCAAGTAGTCACTATGAAAAATTGTTTTCCTTGAGTGTCTCTCAAGGTGGAGAATGAATACTTTGATTGTGACAAACTAAAAGGAGAAAATAAGGCTTTATATTAGATGATCAATTGTAAATAAATTCCATGTTATATTGCATCTACCAAATAGCCATTCTTAAAATATCAATATAGTTAAGTCATTGCATCTCTTTCTATGTAGAATTTATGTTGAGAACTAAGAAGCATATGATCAATTAAATGGCCAAGGTAATTAGAACAACATAGCAATGTGATCATATCTTTTTCTATGTAGAAGTAAGGGTGAGATATGAAAAACAAAGGATTTAAAAATGCCATAGATACAATGCTTAACATTTAATTGTTAACTCAAAGAATCATTTTTATTTTCCTTATTCAAATTATTTTATAGAATCCTTAAACAATGTTTTATTTCATGGCTTAAAACTGAAAATAATTAATACAATCAAATCACATTTACAATAAGAATTTATACAAATATTTTACAAGGTAAAATAATTTATTGAGATGAGTGCATATTTTCCTCAATGATTGCCCTTTTATCTATGACTATTAATATATAATTACTCAATTAAAATTTCCTAAACCTTAACATTTTAAAAATATAAGCTATAAAAATACAAACACTATGTGTAATCATGTGTTGAGTCCTTTTACTCACCTCAAAATGGAGGATGAAGTTTAACTCTTATTTGACCATTACACAAAGTGGATTTTATATAGAACCCTTTCAAATAAAAATTGAGAAACATATTGACTAACCTTCAACTTTGACTTCATATTGGCTCTTAAGATCATCATATTCAAGGCTAAGAAATTCCCAAAATTGGTCAAAGTGTAAGTGCATGGAAACGAGGTCCAAAAAGGGGTCAAAGTGCCATTTTTTACCTAATACAAGTAAAAATTAAACTTTGTCTAGTAATTTGACATGCCTATCCTCAAAATTTTAAGATGCATAAAAAACAAGATTAATAGTGCTTATATTAAATATTTTATAAACTATATATTTTTTAGTGGTTGAGATTAAGAGGGTCAAACATACAAAGAAAAAAAATTGGTCATATTTTTTTCATAGAAATATAACATAGTGTTTAGTGCACTTCCCTCATTTGTTGAGTTTTATTATGTGATAATCCCTTTAGTGGAAAGTTAGTTGAGATAATGTAGTAGTTTTAAAAAAAATCTAATAGTTTTTAATAAATTAATTAACTTTTACTAATTTTTAAATTGGAAACTTCTTAAAAAATTAAAAAATTGAGTGTGCCACCTTAATTGTGAGAAAAATAATCATTTTTTAATGTGTATAAAATGAAATGTTGTTCATATGAAAATCTATTTTGTCAAGTTTGGATGAGAAAATAAAAAATGAGACAAGAAGGCACCAAAGGTGAATGAGCTTTGCTAGGGTTTCTTGTGTTTTTGGACATCCTTGGCCCCTCTTGCGTCATACCACGCCTTAGGCGCAAGATTGTCTTATTTATTGTGTGTACGACCACATTTACTGAGGTTTTCTTGGTTTTATTATGCTTCCAATTGGATCTAGCCCAACAGTTCTTGTTGGTGTTGGTAGTTTGATGGCTTTGCTCAATGGCTCCCCCTCCAAACAAGCATACTCAAAAATTTGTTCTGAAAGTGTTCCACGAAGTAAGTCTTTTGACTCCCCAACTAATGTGGTTTTACCCATGCTAGATTTTGATTTTGCATGTCAATGGTTAGAGCAACCTATTCTTGTTGGTTATTTTGTTGGGAGGACTCCCCTAAAAGTGTACTTAAAGAGTGGATTCAAAAGGCTTGGGTCCCGAATGGGGTCCGCCTTGATATGGTCCAAAATTTGACTAAGGGTTTTTTTTCTTTTTCACTTTACGAAGGTCAATCATGTTTGGGAAATCTTGAACCATGGTCCTTGGTATGTTCAATCCTCTTTGTTGGTTTTCAAGCCATGGACCTGAGACTTCACTATATCAGATGACACCAAGTTGTGGGTCCCAATCTAGATTGAGTTTCTTGGTTTTTCGTTACCCTGTGTGCATTTCTTGCAACATATTGCTTCCTCTTTGGGGAGGGTTATTTGTGTAGAACCAGATAGGTTCTTTCAAGCTCGCCTTCAAAAGTGAGTCTATGTCAAAGTGGACCTTTCATAGGATTTGAAAGAGTCCATTGATATTCAAATTGGTTCTTTTTGGCATACCCAGAAGGTCACTTATTTTAATCTACTGAATACTTGTTATAGATGTCAATCCATTGACCATAAGATTAAGGATTTACCTTTGACAGTCCCCCATACTCCCTCACCACCATGGGATGTTGATAAGCCCCATCAAGCAGAAGGTATTGCTTCCAAACTAGAGAAAAAATGGACAATGGTTACCAACTAGAAAAACAAGTCCAATAGCTCTAGGATGGTTTCCAAAACCCCCGAGCTGGTGAAAGAAGTTTCAAACCCTTCTCTAAAGGGGAAGGAAGTCCAAAATAACACTTAGTGCAGCCAAGGCCTAAGGCTACACCCTAGCCTTCCTCAGTTATGATAGCACAACTGACTAAGTCTCCTCCCGTGTCAAGAATTCATAGGAGGTCTCAAAGTCCTTCTCAACCTCTAGAAGAAGGAGAATATGTGTAGGAGAAACAAAGACATTCATCTCCAACTATTCAAATTGGTTCAGTCCCACCATAATTTTAATAGAATCGCTTCTCCACTCTGGATAAGGAGTTGGACTCCGATGATATGGAGGAGTTTCATTCATGAATTTCCTCTCATGGAATGTTTGAGGTCTAACAAACCTCTCTAGGAAGTATTCAGTTAGGGATACTCTTCAAAAGTATGTTGGTATTGATGTTTTATGTCTAGAAGTGAATGTTGCTAGTTTTTTGCTTTCTTCAACTTTTCATTCTATTTGGCTATCCAGTGAAATATATTGTAATAAACATGAGGTTGGATGTGGCAGAGCGGTCACCTTCATGTCCCCACGGTGGCACACTTGTGTGGTTGATCATGGGTCAGATCCCACACATCGGCTTGTTTGGATTTTTCTTAACATTGATAATCATTCCTTTGGGATTATTAATGTTTATGCCTTGAATGATGCTATTGAAAGATCTCTTCTCTAGCAATGGATTGTTGATTCACTACCAATTGCAACTTGACTACTTTGTGGGGGGTTCAATATGGTTGAGGTGGCATACAACAAATCTACTCTACTATTTCAGTGGGCAACTGGTGAAAGAGAGGCTTGGTACTACATACATAATAAATTGGGTCTTTATGACCCTAATATTGGTTTCCACCACTCTCATTCTCTATGGCACACTTGGTGAAATTATCGAGCTGGGTTTGACAAGATATTTAAATGACTTGATCATTCTATGATCTTGGATCAATAATTTTTCTCTTTTTCCAGCTCTTTGCCACTTCTAGTAAAGCCATTAGTGGACGTGACTTTGTCAGATCACTATCCCATTACATTCTGCATTGAATGAGAATTAAAGAAGCCTTGTGTTAGTAGGACCTAGTTCTTTTTAGACACTTCCTTGTTGAGTCACCAACCCACACTGGCCCACATTTGTTCCATTTGGAATTTGGAATGCAGGCCACCTCACAATACAGGTTGGATTGTTTGGTGGAATGATGCCATCATTCACGCCGCAAGGTTTCTCCACATTTATGGGCACCAGCTAGCCATCTTTCATAGACAATCTTATGAAGCGACCACATCTAACCTTTGTTCTACCATTGAGGCCTTGGTGGCTAACCCCTTTACCCTTCTTTGCAAGTCAAGGTTGTAGAGTTAAGGCATAAAAAACAAATTGCTGACAACAATGCTACCAGAGGAGCACAAATCAAGGCTAGGTTGCACTCTATTAAAATTGGAGATCATGCCTCAAAATAATTCTTCCTGGCTCTTCAAGTTAGGAACTCATCTCCTAGTATCAAATGGATCAAAGAAAGTAATGTTGTACTTTCTAAATTTCCTGACATTCTCTAGGATTTTATTAGGCATTATGAGCAAGTGCTCATAGCTCAAGAGTACACTTTGAAGCAGAATCAAGCACTTCAAGATTGTCTTACTGTTGTTCCAAATAGGCTCTCCTCAACCTAGAAAGCCTTCTATGAGAAATTTCTCACAATTGAAGATCTTAAAGAAGCTGTCAGCACTATGGCCGATGATAAGGCCCCAAGCATTGATGGTTTCCCATGTGAATTTTACAAAGCCCTTTGGGACTATATTGGGAAAGATCTGCATAAGGTCTACCTTGAAGCTTTTCATTTTGAAACTTTAGGAAATATTATTAATAAGGGTAATATTAAATTCATACCTAAATTTGGTGATCATAAGGATATCTATAATTGGCAGCCCATCACACTCCTTAATGTCTTTTACAAAATCATTGCCAAATTCATTGCCTTGAAAATCTACCATCTTTTGCCTCAGATTGTGCATCTAGAGAAAACTGGATTCATTAAGTCTAGGTCCATCTTAGAAAACATTGTTACTATTTGGGAATGCATGGAATGGGCGAGACACTCTAATCAAAAAGCCATTTTTAATAAAATTGATTTTGCTAAGCTTATGATTGCATTGAATGGAATTTCATACTTGCCATGCTGTCTACCCTAGGTTTTTGTCCTCAATTCATATAGGTTGTACAAATGTTATTCTTTGATGCCTCCACTTGCATCACCATTAATGGTCATCAGTCCCCTTCCTTTGGTTTGTTTTGTTCCATTCACCAGGGTTACCCGCTTTCCCCCTCACTTTATGTGCTTGTTGTTGAGGGGTTTGGATATTTGTTGGCTCATGTTGTTTCCTAGAGGTAGGTTCATGACATTTCTTTGCCTAATTTTCTAGCCTAGTTGGTCAATGGACAGTTCACTAATGATTCTTTTCTCACTCTTTCGGAAGAGGAAAATAATGTCAAAGTTGCTCTTGACTATCTTGAGACTTTCTACCTAGCTTCTCGTTCTGCCATCTAGTAGCACAAAACCTTGTGCTACAGACAATCGGTTATGCCTATTCCTCATTGGATTCAACATTATGGTTGGAAGTGGATTGTTCTTGGTGAAATATTTCAATTTTTGGGCATTCCTTTTTCTTTTCAAGCTTCTTCCGTTGTTCTTTGGCAAGTAGTTCTTTCTTGGATTGAGTAGAAACTTGCTTTCTGGATTACCAAGCCACTTTTTCTAGCTTGTAAATTCCAATTTTTTTCAAAGGTCTTGGCAACGACTCATGTGTATTATAATTCTTGTAGGGCCACTTCAAAGGCCTCATATGCTAAACTTGAGAAGCTAATGCATGATTTTCTATGGGCCTCTTTTGAGACTCATTGAGGGTTTCACCATGTTACCTAGGAGTTATGCTACCTTCCCAGACACTTTGGTGGGATTGGCCTTCTCTCCACTTAGCAGAAACAGATTTCTATTTATGTCAAGTGGATTATTTGATCATTTACTGGTGGCGAGGCCTAGAAAATCCTCCTCAGACATTGTATTCATTTCGGCTTTCTTGTGCACAAACCTTCTTGGAAGGGAATTGTATTTCAAACCCTCCTAGTTATGAGGGAACTATTCCAAATTGTGGAAACTTTCATGGCCAAGAGCATTGGGAGAGCCTAGGAGGTAGTTAATCCCTATCTTCACTAGTTTGGCTCTGGATTTCGTGATGGGCTCTCGCTTAATCAACAAAATGTGTGGTGGTCTCCTTTGTTTGCTAGTGCTAGTCAACCCTTGGCCAAGCTTCCCTAGCTTAAGGCTTTTAGGTTTCACAAGAAGGGTATCCAGACCCTTCAACACTCATTTCACAAACCCACTATGCATATTTTTCCTTAAGAGGTTTTTTGTGCCCATTATGGGTTTCAAAACCATGACTGTGAGACCTAGTGAATTCTATTATGGTTGAGATGCTTCATAAAGTGGGTATTCATGCCACTAAGTCCTGGTGGAAGGACTGAAAGTGGTACCCAAACACACCATTTTGGAATTACAAGCCTCAACTTGGTTATCAGTGGCTATCACCACACTTTCCTATGATTTCCAGTTTGAACCAGAGATGGTACCTCTAGTATTTAGTGTCTACTTGGCGTAAAAAAAATTCTACTATTTGGTCTAAAAGTGTTGAGTCAAAACTCACCCACTTTGCTTGGTGTATTATTTTCCAAGGCTTACCAGTGGGGTCTTGGATTGTCCACTTGGGGGTCCAAGACCATCATTGCCCTTTTTGTGGGCAAGATGAGTCTCTTAAGAACCTCTTCTAGTTTTGTACCAGAGCTCAACACTTGTGGAATTTGATTCATGACTTCTTTTGGCCATTTAGTCCAAAGCCCTTTTCCTGGCATATATGGTTTTTTTGGATGACTCTCCCAGGCTTCCCACTAAGTATACCTAGATTTGGCACACTTTCAAGGTGGAAATCCTCTTTAGTATTTGGAAAGATAGAAATGTTGCATATTTGCTCACAACCAGATTGATAAATTTGTTTCTTTATATTCTAAAGTGATGATTTGATCTAATGTTCTTTTACAGATTCAAGTGCAAGAAAATAAAGTTGTGCTTGAATTTGCTCACCTTCAGGAGCTTGGACCACTAGGGCAATGTCCCTTACATTATGGCACACATTCCTCCCTTGCCCACTTCTTCCTAGGGTTGTTCGACTTCATGGGGCCGGCGATAAAGTGGCTCTGTCGGGGACTCGTACCCTCACTCTCAGGATCCTCCTTAGTGTAGCTCTCACCCTCCTCAATGATCACCTTATCCTCCATGGGTTGACTTGGGGTGGCCTTCTAGAGGGACGGTGGGGGGTGGTGGCAACACTTTTGGGTGGCCTTCTGGTAGTGCTCCTGGTGGAAATTTTGGTTGGATGGATATTACTAAACGGTTCCCATGATTGGATTTAGAAATATCACCTCATCGTGAGGGAAAAGATAAAGAAAAAGATGATGATGGTTGGGCTCCCCTTGACGTCACTCTAAACCCCACTGATGCATGGAAAAATAAATCGAATGATAGGTACCTCCCGCCCTTTGTTGGCACTATTATGGCCTCTTGATGGCCTTTTATTTTATTGTGTTTGTAATTTTCCTTGCTTTCTAGGCTTGACCCATGTGACTCTAGTTTTTTGGGCGCTACCCATGTGAATCTCAAGGTGTGCCTTCTTACCACCCATCTTTTTTTGTGAATATGTATTTTTGTCTTTCTTATTAGTATATATATAATGCCTATTCATAAAAAAAAGAGACAAAAATAGAATACATGTATTTTTGAAAAAATATATTAATACTAAGATTAATTAAATGTCAAAATCTTAATATATTTGAGTTTTGGAAAAAATAAATGTTTAGAAAGTTAAGATAAAAAAATATAGTGGCATCTTTTAGAAGATTTCCCTAGAATAAATAAACATGATGGAGAACATTCAATATGTGTATTCTTTTTGCAAACAATATATTTGAGAACCCTACATACAAGTCCAACCTTTAGGTGGATATCAAAGATAAATACAAGATTAAGAGGTGGGTTCCTAGGAAAATGTAAACCAAATGCATACATGTTATAATGTGAATTCATAACAAAGTAAAAAGATCTATAACATGGGATTTTTATAGTTATAATGTGTGCATGTTACGGACTGGGTATTTCAAGCCATAATGTGTATGCATTATAATGCAAACACATTATCTCTTATTTCAATCTCAAAATGTTTTTGGCCAATTTTTGGCCACTTTTTAACTTGTATTTATGTACTTAACCCAAACTTGTGAAAAATGTGGTCTATATGGTGTTCAAGCTTCCTCCACTATAAGTCCTATAAATTTTTTAATGAAACCACACACTTCATATTACTTTTCTCTAACACTTTTCTCTACTTTGCATTTGTATCACATTCTCATGCTTTTCTTAGGAATTCACACACATATTTTCTATAGTACTTCACACATCACATATCAACTCAACATTATTAAATGCAAGTAAGGAAATTGAGATGTGACATGAAATGGAATACAAACCATGGAATATTAGAGTTCCCATGAAAGTGTAGGTTTGTGAAAGACCTTTTGAGGTTTTCTAATGCATGAATATCTAGAGATAATATTCAATCTAATTTTTTTGAAAATTGAAGATTGCGTGCACATGGTATTGGAGATAGAGATTACTAGTTCTCAAGCAAAAAGAATTTTGTTCCATTCCCAAATTCTCTCTATTTTTCTTTCAAATTTGATGGAATTGCTTTAGTTTCTTGGTGATTTAGAGGAAATTGTAGAGAAGTTTTTAAAGGAACAATTCCTCGCTGATAATGCCCTCTTAAGGGGTGTTCAAGAATATGATATCTTCAAAGGGAAAGGATTCATTGGAGGGATCTTCCCTAGGAAGTACCTCAAGTAGCATCAGGGGTTTGCTGAAATCTATGATGCCATTAAGCTAGCATTTGAGCATAAATGAGATAGAATTTTGTTGAGGGCTATGTGGAAGAATTCAAATTATCTCTGCACTAGCATGGATGTTAACATAAAAGAGAAGTACTATGTAGTGGCATTTCTCTAGGAACATTCATATCATTTGTCATTGAATGGTTATCAGGTGAACTCCTCCTAGGTGAATTCTTCTCTGTCGGTGCCTCCATTGATGAATGTCCCCATAGTGCAAGTGGATACAAAATTTGTTGTAGGCCAGGGGAGAATTCTGTTGAGCTCATGTGCATGGAGGAATGACAAAAGGTTGCAA
The DNA here is from genome assembly GCA_007258455.2 of Sequoia sempervirens. Taxonomy (NCBI): domain Eukaryota; kingdom Viridiplantae; phylum Streptophyta; class Pinopsida; order Cupressales; family Cupressaceae; genus Sequoia; species Sequoia sempervirens. Next base: position 67,984 of record VDFB02029305.1, on the reverse strand, counting down.
TCTGTTAAGTTTTTTGTATTATCATATGTATACAACAATTGGTAAGGGTTTGTACAAAATCCTATCAACTAGTAAAGATTTTTGGCAGGGCCATGGTAGGCTCAAAGTGCTAAGTTGTAAATCTTACCTATCAATGTATACATACTACCTGTAATGTCATGTTCATCAGAAAGGTAGTTAGAAGGTTTTAGGCTTTTTGGATCAGATAATTCCAATCTTCTTCATGGAAATAATGAATTGGTAATTTCTAACTATAATATATACAAGCATATACCTTTTACCAAAAAAAAAGATAATGTTAGTTTTTGTTTAAGTGTGTAGTGAATATGGTATTTAATTTTACAACACGATTGATATTTAAATGTTGAATTATGAAAATTTGGTCTTTATATTTGCTATATTTATCTTTTCTATCTTCACATTTTCTATTAGATCTTACAAATCATGTGTTCCTAATAACTAAACTTATTACTTGTTTGAAAATAGTTTTCTTTGATACCATTTTTAGGTGATGTATTCATATTAAAATTAAAATTTTCTATTTTAATTAATCTTAAATATAATATATATGCAGGTGGAGGACAAAGTTTAGAAGATGCATATGAAACAAGATCAATTCCAAATGATATTAAAGAAATGAAGGATAAAAGAGCTACTGCACTTACAATGATCAATATGAGAACACTAACGGGTCTAGAGGTTTAATATATAATATTTTAATTTAATTTAAATATTATTTTTAAAAAAATTATAACTTGATTCATATAATATCTAACTAAAATATTCCTTTTATAGAATTTAGAAGAGATGATGAAACCAAATGCTCAAATTCATTGGGGAAATCACTATGCAATGTTACAAGTACCAATACCTCTAAAAGATGTGGAGAATCCTTTGGATTTTGTTAAAATGGTAAAGTGTATACTTGATAGGCAGAAAATATCATTGGGAGTATTTTTTAGTACCAAAATGTTGGGCTATCTAGGGAGATTTAGAGGAGCCAAGGTAAGCATAAAATCAACATCAATATGTATATATTTTCATGCACATATTTATAAATTATACATAAATATTATCAAGATAAATTATCATCTTTATTGTTGATTTTATAGGCACTTTCCAAATGTGCATACAAGACTGCTGCAAGTTCAACAATGATAATATCAAATATGATTGGTCCTAAGGAAAAGATAGCAATTGATGCAAATATAGTAAAGCGATTTTCCTTCTTTGTATCAGGAGGACCAATAGTGAGTTAAAACTACACCATTTCCATTTTTTACACATAAAGTAAGAAAATAATTATGTTTTTTAAGATATTGTAAAGAGTAACATGTATTTCTAACTATAAAAAATTTGTGAATGCAGACACTTTCTGTGTTCATTATAAGCTACATGGACACAATTACAGTACAAGTGGTGGCACAAAAAGATTATATCAATATAGATATGATATTGAATCTTTTTAGGGAATCTTTTCAAGAAATAAAGAAGGCCTCTATCTATAATAAATGATAGTATTATATGAAAAGTCCTAAATTGGCATTTTATTGATATTGAGAAATTTTTTGATAGGAAAAAATTTAATTGCTCTATATTAATATTTGTATGTCACTTAGATAAAATGAATAATATTTTGGGCATGCATATATGGTGCTAATCAAATTATAAAAGTGAAAAAGGATTTGATGTAAGGTTTCATGACACCAATAAGTGTTAATAATAAATGTGAAATCAATTATGACTTAATTGTAAATTGATTGGCTACATAATACCATATGGATTGTTCATGTACCCATACCAAGAGATACCTATATAATAATATTAAAATTGCATTATTACTTTATAATTATAGATTATTCATTATAAACTAGTCATTATATTATTATCTTAATTAATTAAAGTTCTAATTAATATTCATTATTACATTAATCAAGTACTTAATATACAGTTAACGTTTTTATATAATTTTTAATAATATCAATTAGTTAATGTGTAGCTAGCATGTAATTGGTAATAACTATTTTTTTAAATTAAGGATTATATAAAATTGTTTGTGCATGATAAAATTATCTATGTAAATATTGCTAATCTAAATTCTTAATATATTATTTTTAATTCTAATAATTGATTCATAGATATTAATTTATGATGTGCATTTAAAAAATATTTCATTAATTATAAATATATATATTTAATATAGATATATCTAAAAAATCCATTTCAAATGAATAATATAGTTTTATATTAATTTACAACAATATTATTTTGTAATATTTCAACTTCAATGTCTTCATCTACAATATCTTTATCATTTTATATTTAGAATGATATTTAGTTGATGTAATTTATTGATATTATATCACAATAGATGTTTTTCTATGTTTCAATTATCTTCATGTGGACTAGATATGTCCTATATTTAAATGAGCATCCAAGCACATATTTTTCCTTAATGACCAATTTTGGTAAATATATCAAGCGTTGACCTCCTTGTCTCACTCAATTCTAATTATGATACATATCTTGTATATCCTTATTAAATCATGATTTGAATACATCTTGATTCTAGATCCACATGTTATGGATAAATTCATAAAGTATATGTTTCATTTCTATGTTTTTATTTAATTACTAATTTTTCTTACATTTTATAGGCCTTCATAAATTTTCTTACTTTTTATAGGCCTTCATAATGCTTGATTTGAGTTCTTGTAAATATCCTAAATATCCTATATGTTTAATTTGAAGAGTTAATTATTTTATTGGCTTCATGAAAAATATTATTGATTGTAAAAATTTGAATATTTAGGGAATGTAATAAGTTAAAAGGAATTATTGACAAATAAAATACATTAGTCAATTGCATGAAATTTTTATGTTATTTTGTTAAAGGTATTTCATAAATCATATAATTATAATGTTAGTTAACTATTGAAGTTATAAAAATAACCATCTAAAAATAATTTATGATCTAAAAAGAAAGGATTGTGAATTAGGGTTTAGGTATTATGAATGCATTTTGGATCTACTTTCCTCTCCATCTCCATTTTTATGAGTATTTTATTTTTTATAAATAATTTCCATGTGGTTTCTTATAGATTGATAAAGGATTTTTGAGATTATATCTTGGTAAATGTTTCATATTTGTTTGTATGGGTGAAAGGACGACCACATCTATGTTTCTTAAAGGTTTCTTTAGGAAAATAAAGGTATTAATCAATTAAATTATGCATATTATTTTTGGATTCATTTTTTGACCATGCCCATAGTAGGAAGTTGCATATGGTATTCCAATTCTTACGTTGTGATTGAGAAATAGACTTAAAGTAGATTATTGCATATTTAATTTAGTTGTATATTCTCATATTTGAAATTTTCAATTGAGCACTCTTTAAAAAAAATAAAAAAGTTTCTATAATATGAAAATTGTATTTTTATGATTCATAAGATTGTAATGTAAAAAATTACAAACCCCAACAATTTTGCATTATGTTTTATGTTCACTTATGTTTCCATTCCTTAGTATTTCCATAAGTTCATTTTAGCCCTTGCATTGTCCTTTTTCCCTCCCAAAGATCTTAGTTCTTATTTCTTGTGGTCTCTTTTTGTCAAATTTCATTACACACTTTTATGTTATCCTTATGTTTTGTTAGTGTCATAATCTTTAAGATTAAATTATTTAGACACTAGCGCAATGGGTGGATGTCCCATTATAATTTCTTGTGTAGTGACTACTTTTTAGCTTTTTTCCACTAGTAACTTGCCTAGGTCAATAGAATATGCTCAATATGAATCTAAATAGCTCATTAATATCTTCCCTTGGTATTCTTATCATGTTTTTCAAGAAAAAATTTCACTTTTATACTCTCATGGCTCTCACTAGGGTCTTATTGCTATAATTTTGGAACTCTCAATCTCTCTAATAGATCTCTCAAATTTTTGGTTCCTCTTTGTGAGCACACCAACATTATTCCTATTATTCCTTGCAATTTTTTAGGGTATCAATGTTCATTCCTTGTAGGGTTTATCCAAAACATTAAACCCTTGGCCTTAATTTCAATCTTGTGTGCCTTTTATTTCTAATCCATCAGTAACCTATTAATCCCATGATAATGTCTTTATTTATTTTTCTAATGTCTCTCACCTCATTGTCTTATTGAACCCCCATTTGGATTATTGATTAATTCATTTACCTTAATATCAAATTTTCATACCTTGGAGCTTATTTGATTAATAGATGTGGTGGCCCCACTTACTATCCATGTGTCAAGTTCTATTTGTAATGTGCTTGTTCTTGTATAGTGATTTTTTTCTATCTATATATGCTTAATGTTGCACTCTTGTGCTATGATGACACACATCCTAAATGACTAATTACAACTTGAGTGAATCCTACCAAGAACATGTACATTGTTGAATGAAAAAGACAGCTAAGAGGGGGGTGAATCAGTTGTACCAATTTAAAACATCAAAAAAACCTTCAACAATAATTAGATCCACAAGCATTCATTAAACCCTTAATCTGTTATAGTGAATAATCATGAAATGCAAATAAAAGAAATTAGAACAACAACACCATACACAAGAAAACACTAGATTTACGTGGAAAAACCAATAAGGGAAAAACCATGGTGGGGATTAGCTCACAATATAAGTAATTGCAAAATTGGTACAAGGGATCACTACTAGAATAGGACACACTGTCCAATAGGTCTCACTGCCACATAAAGAAAAAGAAGATAGAAGAGAAATGTTACATAGAGAATAACTTCTCAATGAAACAAGGAATCCACCACAATTACTCCAACACTTTCACATCCTTGTCTAAAAGATTGCAAACACCTTCAGCTCACTACCTTCAGAAATCCAATACTTTGAAGTTCACACTAATCTACTCAAATTCGCACTCTACTCATCACTTATATCTCTTTCACATCTATCTCAATATCTTCCAACAATACCACTCTTATTTATATCACCCTCAACTTTGAAATCCTTCTCCAAGGTCAACAACACATCCTTTACATTTACAATTTCAAATTAGTTCTGCAACCAAACATTCCCATGGTGGATATGAATGAAGGTGACCCACATAAATCCTTAGTTAGGACCCAAATTTTTCCTAACATGCCTCAACACACTTCCATAATCTTTGAAGTAGCTTCACATGTAGTGTTAACACCTGGTTGGTTGTTACCCATGTTGAAACACCATAAAACTATTAAGTACATGCTTCCCACTTGATCAAGACGATATGTGGACCACACAAATATCTTTTACACAATCTGGAACAATCAATGAACTACCTAAGTTCCAACAAAGATTTCATCCAAACTTGCATCATAGGAATAATTCAACTCAAAACATTTGGTTAACCTTATACACACACTAACACATGAAACACACATTGTACCACACCAAATCATGAGAAATCTTGAATTCAAAAATATACAATCAACATAAGAAACTTCCTAGTTCCACACAACCTAAAAGAAAGATGTAGAGAAATGTGGAGCAAATGCATTTCTCCTAGTCCATAGCAAACAACACTAAAAACCTAGTTGACACACTAGTAAACGTATCTCACTCTACACAATGATCCAGAAGCCCAAAATTGGATATAACAACTATTGAAAACCTTAAACAACATATAAGATCCATACATGTATAGTGTCAACATAGAAGAAATGTGGAGCACATCATGTAGCACGTTTTGAACATTTGCACAACATTGTTTTCTCTATTTATCAATTTTTCTCAAAAGCACTTGGAAACCAAGCACCGGGGACACTATCTGAGCACATTATATCATTACAACACATCTCCAGACACTACAACATAAAGATAGCTCCATGTACTCACAACACTTACTCAATATCTCAACTATACATGCAGAAACAAAGCTATTCCATACATGTACCAACTGTAACAAACCGTTTCCTTCTTTTCACAATTTTCTCAATATCCTTGACATCTTCATCATGCAAAACATAGTTGATATCAATGACAATTCCATCTAGTTGACATCAATTACAACACCTTTATACTTGTAACAATCTCCCCCTTTTTCATTGATGGAAACACATGATGTGAAAAACCATCAAAGACACAACTTTGAACATACCCAATTCTTTTTCTCTTTACATACCCTTTCTCATTTAAATTTCTCTCCCCCTGAGTAGATAGACCTTTTTCACATGATTATTTCTCCCCCTTTGACATCAAAAATAAAGGATAAAGTTTTTTCCGTTGTTCTCCCCCTTTGACACTAAACCAAGATACTTGCAATTACACATCATCTTCCTTTTTCATGCATTGAATACTCCCCCTTAGGAGTACACCCAACCAAATTAGAAAAACTACACAATGAAAACATATATTCCTTACTGCAATAATGTCATTATCTACTCCCCCTGAGAGGTATCCAACAACATCAGTCCAGACAAGAAAAGAATCCATAGATCCATTGGATTGATGCATCTCCACATGCATTGACAGGTCTAGATAATAGCTCATTTTCTATTGTTTTCATACATATTTTGAGACACTTTTAGATAAAATTTCCAGAAAAATGCTCCTACATTATACTATACTTTCAAATCTATTATGTAGAATTGAACCTTAAATATAATGATGGAATTATAGCTATAATATACTAGTATTGTACAATTTATATGAAGATATGTATGGGATGTTGATGGAATGCTATGTTTTTATTATGATAGTTATCCTTGTGTGCATACTTTGAAAAATTACCTTGTTTTCAGCTAAAGAGGAACCGTGGCACGCAACAATTGTGGGATGAACCCATAGCAAAATGAACATTAGACACCAAAACAGGGGAGCTCCAAGTTAAGTTGAATGTGATGATTGCTGAGTTAAATGCACTTGATGAAGGTTGAACATGTGTTATTATAACCAATTAATAAATGTTGAAGAAGAGGTCTTGTTCACTTATAGGATTTTGAAAAATTGTTGTATGTTTACATGCAATTATGTTTTGACAGTGTTTTAGTCCTATTAGGATTCTTTTTCCTTTTCAATTTTAGGTTGAATAAATTAGTCTTAACTCTGCACTCTAAATATCTGGGAGTGGAGTTAATGATTTTAGTTAATTTTTTGCTTTGAATAAGATACCCTCAAGCTTGTATATAGTTGTTGGTTGAATCCATAAGATAGTGAGTTTGGTTTTTTAGTTTTATGTTATCAATTACTTTTAGTTTCAAGACATGAAAAAATATTCAGAATGATTGAGTACAAGCTGTGAAAAGATCTTTTGTAATCTTTCATGATATGCAATGAATGGAGTTAGTTTCATGTGATGTGTATAATCTGTTAGCTAGATTTGGGTTTAGTTAAAGTGAGAAAAGTCACTTGAGCAGGCCACTCAAGGTATTGTTCCTCACTTCATTTTCCAATTATTCATTTCCATTTAATAGTTGTTATTATTTTATCACTACTTCATGAATCATATGCAAGTTAACTAGAATGTCATATATTGCTTATTGTTAATGAATGCTTATGAATATGCATGCAATGGTTAAATAGTAGTACTCCAAAGGTTAATTTAGTTGAGTCATTAGTTTTTATTAGTTTTGAGTTATTACAGTATCATTTCATTAGCAATAGTTTAGTTGGCTATCAAGCTGTAGGAACCCATAACACTAGTTCTAGTTATGTCTTTTACTATTTTGTAATTCTGTGAGTTTCTAGCAAGTAGAATAACTTGAGTAGGGTACCTTTAATAGTTTTGAGTCCTTGAAGGAATATATATACTGCACTCACAAGTTTACAAACCTTTGTTAAAAATTTAATGTAGTCTTGAGCAATGTTGAGTGGATGTTCAGTTATTTAAACCTCTAAATTATGTAGGCTCTACCATGTGTACAATACATTAGCTTACACTACATTTTTGGCGCCATTGTCATGGATGGTGCTATCTTCATAGACTGGTTTTCACAACTTTCATAATTAACTTTGTTTCCAAGATTAGGGATTGTTAGACTTAATCTATTTAAAACACTAGAGATACACTAACATTGTGCATGACCACTACATTATAAAGCAATATTACATGTATGTAGAGGCAAAGAGATCCCTTGGGTAGATTCCTTCCATCTACACATTATGTAGCTATATCAGAGGTTGGTGAATCTAGTACTCAAAGTGCAGGTAATACTGAAGAAGAAATTTCCTTATCACCAATAGCTAGCACACCTACAAAAGGAACATACCACACCATGGGGGATGTAGTGGATGATGATACTAAATGGGAAACATTTGAGTTTCCAATCACTAACCAAGAAAGGGCTACAGTGCTGAAGAACATTCCTCCTTCAGCCTTACTAATCTTTTATGGGTTAATGACTGAGGACCCATATATATTTCTCTTTGAATTTGATGTCCTATGCAGAAGTTATGACTATAATTTTGATGCTCATAGTCTCAAACTCTTCCCTGCAACTCTAAAGGATGCAGCCCTAAGATGGTTCATAGGATTAGGTAGGGATGTTATTCCTGATTGGGACACCATGAAAACATTGTTCCTATAAAAGTATCAAGACTATTATAGGGGACCTGATAGGGGGAAAGATGATATTTTAAGAATGCCACAAAAGGATGATGATCCCTTAGAAGATTATGTGGAGAGATTTTAGTTTTCTTTGAGGAAAAACCCACAGAAGAAGTTGTCAGAAGAGTCCCTCAAGTTAGTTTTCTTGAGGGGAGTCAATGATCACTACATGGATTCCTTGAACCTCATTGGACAAGGAGATATTTCTAAGTTACCATTTTGAAAAATTTGTAAGGTGTGTAGGAATTATTCTAGGACCTTCACTAAAAGGCCAAGAGGAGATAGGGCATCCACTATTAGTAAATCATCTATAGGGTTTTCAAAGATTGAGTTAAGCAACCTATTGTCCAACATGAAGGAGGAAATTATTAGCCATTTGGAAACTCAGTTGAATACTCTACACATTAAGAAGAAGCAAGAGGAAGCTAAGGCTATTCTCATTGAATATTATCTAAGTTGTAGGAAAAGGAAAGCAAACTGCAAATACAAAAGAGTGGCTAGTATCCAACAAGATAAAGTTGAGAAACTTGATTCTGAACAAATTGAAGGAGATGATGGAAAACTCTTTTATATAGCACAAAGGAGGCCATGGAAACAAATACAAGGTATGGAACAAGACCTCCTCTGCTATACTTCATCCTTTCCTATTGGGAATAAAAAATTCTCTGCTTGGAACTTCCAGCCCTGGCCAACAAACCAAAACCAATGGAAAAACCCTCAACAATGGCCACAAGCTTAGCCAAATTGGAACCAAAATCCAAACCCTTGTCCAAAAAAAAAAATTTAGGGTTCCAATTATAATCCACCATGGCCAACCCAACAAAATCAATGGCAACCTCAGTGGCAGAAAGGCCAACAATGGCAGCAAAAAAATATGAATGATCAACAACCTATGCTTCCTCCTCCACCACAACAACAAGCTTTAATGCCTCTATCAAATCCTACATCACAACCACCCAAGAAACAACAAATACCTACCCAACCTACATCTAACCCTAACACTAAGCCTATTCAATAGGCTTATACTAACAAAGCTATGCAATACCCCACTTATGGGGTAGAGGTGAGTGATGTCCACCTCATATCAGGAAAAAAACTTGTCGGAACTTCATCCCCTCAAATTATAGAGATGGAGAATGAGGAACCTATAGTTGAAACTTCAAAAAAATCACCTTTGTAATCTAAGTCAAATCAAGTACACCAAACTACCTCAAGTCCCAAGCCACCTTTTCATGAATGCCTAGATATTCAAAATCATCACACATAGGCTAAGAAAGATCTTATAGGTCAATTAAAAGATGTGAGCATCAAGATTCCACTTATACAAGCTATCAAAGAAATCCCTATCTATACCAAAATTGTAAGGGATCTATGTCTTAAGAAACTAGGCAGAAAAAGAAAAGATCCGTAGACAATCCATGTCTTGGGAAACCTTGCAGATATCATGTTAGGGAACATAACTATCCCTATCTAAACAAATCCTAGTAGGCCAGTGGTGCACACTAAGATTAATGGAACCCTCATTAAGAATACTTTGGTATACTTAGGGGAAACAATCAATTTCATGATAAAAGAAAAAATGTTGTTACTTCAGTTAGTTAACCTTAGGCCCACACAAATAGTTCTACAGCTAGCCGATAGGTCAACGGTCAAGCCTGAGGGAGTTATTGAAGACCTAGTCATTGGATTAGATTCTTGGGAATATCCTATAGACTTTAAGGTAGTGTTACAACCAAAAGTTAATCTTTGTAGCATGCGACTTCATCTCGAGACTTTGTTAGTTAAGGCAACTAATGTATTTATAGGTTGGTGGTATGAAAAATGACTATATCCAATGGAAAAGTCACTAAGAATTGGCTCTTTATCCACTCAACCTAACTTCAGACCTTCGTCCAGTTTCAAGCCCCGGTCCTGATGATAGCAGCAATTGTTTTTCAGCGCAAAACCCAGGCGAAATGGTCCCTGTTGATTCCATGTCGGTTTTGGAAGCCCGGCAAACCATTTGCCCGGTTACTCCACCGCAGAACATCCCCGCATGCTGTCGAGCCAACCGAATCCTGGCGTCTTTGTCCTTCCCCCACGCGTCCATAAACGTCAAGCCTGATTCCTTCATTTGTTCCTGAAGAGTCCGCGAATTAAACTGCCAGCAGCGTTCAACACTTCAATGCCGATGAGCAACCCAGCACAGAATTTCAATAGCATGGGATTTCATGGTGATGGTGAAAGATCCTGGTTCGGCGACGATGAGCGTGGACTGACGCCGATAACGTCCCGGTTAACTCTGTGCCTGAGATACAGCGCGCCGGACTGCGCCCGTTCAGGATCCTTCCGATTTCGAAATCCATCCGGGTCCCAACGTCCATCCAGTCGTCCCGCCAACGATCCGCCGGCTGGGCAGGTGCTGGGTAATAACCGATTTCACCGTTCAGCGATCAAGACAAAACTACATTCACATGTCCTTGGGGAAATTATGCTTACTTTGTTCTTCCCTTTGGCTTATGCAATTCTCCAGCTACCTTTCAAAGAGTAGTACTCAACATATTTTTTTATTATGTACATGAATGCATGGAGATATACATGGATTCCTTCACTACTTATGGTGAAATTTATGAGGAAGCTCTTAGTAATCTAGAAAAATTGTTGAAAAGGTGTAAAGAACACAACCTATCACTCAACAATGAAAATTGTTTCATGATGATGACACAAGGGATTATGTTAGGACACTTTATATCTAGTGCAAGAATTCAGGTTGATCCACACAAAATAGAGATAATAGCTACATTACCTATTCCATAGAAGCAAAGAGATATCAAGAGTTTTCTTGGCCATGTAGGCTACTACAGGCGGTTTATCAAATATTTTAGTAAGATTGTTGCACCATTATTTGTTTTGTTGAGTAAGGACATTGAATTTGAATGGACATCTAAGTGTCAACACTCATTTGAAGATTTGAAGAAAGCCTTGACTCAAGCACCTATTTTAAGAGGGCCTAATTGGACTCTACCTTTTCACATACATACAAATGCTTTAAATTTTTCCATTGGAGCAGTTTTGGGTTAGAAGGAAGGTAACAAAGAGTATGCAATTTATTATATTAGCAAGAATCTTCAAGGAGAAGAGTTGAACTATATTGTAACAGAAAAAGAGTTGCTTGTTGTAGCATATGCTATCAATGAATTCAAACACTATATTATTGGCTATTTAGTCTTTGTTCATACAGGCCATACAACAATCAGGTATTTGATGAACAATCTAGTAGTTGGGGGAAAATTGGTAAGATGGCTACTTCTTTTACAGGAATTTGATCTTACCATAGTAGAAAAACCTAGTAAAGAAAATGTAGTGGCAAATTTCTTATCAATATTTCCCACACAGTCAACTAAAGGAGTGGTGGATGATTCATTCTTAGATGAACACTTATTTTCTCTACAAGTACAGGTACCCTGGTATGCAGATATTACCAATTATTTGGTCTCAGAGAAGATTCCACCACACTTTTCTCCAAGAGAGAAGAGACAGTTAGTTCACAAATGTTTCCCATACTCCTGGGTATCTAGTTATCTATTTTATATTGGCCCTAATAACATCATGAGAAGGTGTATTAGGGAGGATGAGATCTTTGACATCATGAAGGCATGCCATGGTGAGCCATGTGGAGGTAATTTTGCAACAAAAAGAATAACCTTTAAGATCCTCACAACCGGCTATTATTGGCCTACTTTGCATAAATATTCTATTAAATACACACAAAGTTGTGATAGGTTTCAAATGATGGGAAGACCAACAAAGAGTGATGAAATTCCATTGCATCCTCAATTAACATTGACACCTTTTGAAAAATGGAGTTTAGAATCCATTGGACCAATCTCACCTACATCCAACAACAAGGAATGCATTCTTGTTTGCACTACTTGACTAAATGGGTGGAAGTAAAGGGCTTACAATTTTCCAAAGATGGTAATGTGGTTAAGTTCTTATATGAAGATATCTTTACAAGGTATGGAGTACCTAGATAAATAGTCATTAATCAAGGCCCACAATTTACTTATGATCTAATCACCAAGCTAGTTGAAGAATACCGAATTAGACACAAGAAATCAACACCTACCACCCTTAGGCTAATGGTCAGGTGGAAATCACTAATAGGGATATTGAAAGTATTCTCACCCAGATAGTGCAGTTGTATAGAAAATATTGGGTTGCAAGGTTACCTAAAGTAGTATGGGCCTATAGAACATGGAAAACCACCACTAGTTTAACACCTTATGAGTTAGTCTATGGTAAGACAACAGTCCTTCCTATTGAATTTAAACATAAAACACTAAGGATAGCAATAGAATTGGAAATAGATATAACATAAGCTCAGAAGGAAATGCTACATACTTTAAATGGATTGAATGAGATGAGAATGGAAGCAATCCATCATGTAGAGGTAGTTCAAAAACAAAGAATGAAATGGCATGATCAGTACGTCAAAACCAAGGAGTTCACTATGGGGGATTGGGCACTGCTATATGATTCATGGTATAAAGACTTCAAAGGAAAATTCTAGTCTAGATGGTTGGGCCCCTATGAAATTAGTCAAGTCTATCCTAATGGGGCAGTCCAGTTACACACCATTGATGTAGTCAAATTTTCACTCCTAGTAAATGACCATAGATTGAAGTTATATAAGAAGCCATTGCAAAAGGATGATTTCATATTTTCACTATTTAAACAATATGGTGCTCATGGTGAACTGAATACAAACCCTAACACACAAAGTGATACTTCAACAACACATCACTGCAAGTACCCATAGCATCATTTGAAAGCTGAAAAGAAAATTCAAATTAGTTGGTGCCATATTCATTGCAAGTTCACGCACATTCATTTCACAATATCCACATGTAATATCCATCATTTCAAAATAAGTACCCATGGCATAATTCTTTTGTTTCCTACTAGCATTTCAAATACTCAAGCTATCAAATGGCCAACTCATATCCATAATACCCGTCCCATCATTTGCACTTGCCACCCACTATACATTACATTTTAGTTATTATCTATCACATTGAATCAATGAACATATATATTCTTTCTGGTTACCACACATTGCAGATGGTTATTTCTTCAAGGCGGTACTTATGGTATGCTATCATGATTATTATAATCTTCTTTAAACTTGCATTCTATTTTTTATATTGCTCCATGCATGTGAACTATTATATCACTAATTACCATTCTTTCATATTTAAACCCCCTCCAAATCATAAGTGTTAAATGCAGTCACTTTACCAATTAAGTTGGGGGGAGGGTATAGCCTAATCAGTCTTTTCATCAGTCTTTTTGAAAATTTCCACCTAAATTAAAATCAATGGATATAACCGACATATAAAACCTTCTAGGTTATATCTCATTTTTGCTACCATTTCCAAATTGCTAAATTTTACCCCCTGAAAACTTGAGCTTAAGTTTAAACCAGAGTCGAGAGTCGAACCTAGAACCTATTCATGAGCTTGAATTAAGTTGGTAATGAGAAGGTAAATTTTCAATATGGTATGCCAATAGAGATACAGGAGAAATAGGAGGGAAGTGAAGGGTTTTGAAGGTGGTAGAGAATATTTAGCTAAATTTTTTGGAGCTAAATTGATTACATTGAGCAAAGAAAGTAAGCCAAAATGGGAGGTGATGTCATAAGAAGGGAGTCGGCAACTCATCAAAAAGTTCTAGAGGATGCAATGGTGTTACCCATTTTCACCAGGGTTGGTTGGCTCGACTACTTCTTAAAGTTAATAGAATTTAGTGATGACATGACAAGAAGGTTTACATCTACTCTTGAATATGATGAATTTATGGTAAAGGGACTTTCAGAAGATGCATCCAAGACTATCATTGCATAGGTCACTGGGTTACCAAGAATAGGGGAAAAATTTCCAACATGATTCGACATAGTTGTGGCTAGGGAAGAATTTTTTATACAAGGAGAGGAATTAGACTCCTCATCACAAGATATGAAGAGACTTTCCCTCCCTTGGTTATGGAAAAATTGTGCCTCTTACATTTTCAGATTCATTACTTGTGATGGTAGGAAGAACCTTTTTTATACATTTCATTCCAAATTAATTAGTAATTTCAAGCATAATAGGTTAGTGAATGTACCAATACTTTTATACAATTTATTGAAATGGATCTCTTCAGAATACGAAAGAAAAAAAAGTGATACCTCTCTATCTCATCATTGTTTAATTACCTTACTAATAAAGAGGAGTTTAAGGATTCAATACCCACAAGTGAGGTGGTAATATGTCAAGAAAGAGGAATGCACAAATTTAATAACAGTTTGTTGGATGCACCCATAGTACCTGAGGATGTAGAACCCCAAAATGAAACCCAAAATGAGCCTGAAGAGGAATTCCCCCATGTCTCACCTATGGATTCGCCTACCCATAGCCAAGGTGAGCATGAGGAACCTAAATAACTAGAATCTAGGTCACCTATAATTGATGAATTATCTTCTTCATTAAGGTCATAGAAATATAAGAGTCAGAGAGGCAATGCATACACATCCTCTACACCCTCTAAACCAAAAGAAAGGGAGAATACTCTAAAGAAAAAGAGGGATACTCAAAAGAAGAGAGAGGATGATATAAAGTAGAAGGAGGATGTTTTGAAGCAAAAGAAGAGTGTTCAAAAGGGAAAGAAGAAAATTGAGAAAGAAATACTCACACCTAGATGCTCTGGAAGATTGAGGAAACAAGGTACCACAAAGGAAAATATAGGGGAACCTAAAGGAAAAGAGATGAGTAAGGAACAACCTCAAGAATAGCAACATCAATAAGAACAATGTCAGAAAAATGTTATGATTGTATAAATTGACTCGGAAGGAAAAAGGGGATGTTCTTGGTAATGTGAATATACTAGTGAAAAGGAGAAGATATGTGGTGACAACTTTTGATTCTAAATCAAAAGGTATATTTACTGCCAAGAAATTATGGACAAAAACCCTAAATAAACCCTAAATAGTCCCATTCATGGAGATTATGAAAAAGGTAATAAGCAATTTGAAGATATAGAGGAGGTTTACATTAAAGAAAGAGATGTAAGGAAAGAAATCCAAGAGGCATTGGATAGGATTAAGCACCTAGAGGAGTTAGTGAAAAATTATGAGTAGAAGGATAAGGAAAGATAAGCAAAAATACAAGAGATGGAGGAGACATTATAGTTGTGTGGCCATGGCACTAAGCTAGATTTGTTGGTACAGTTGGTTGTCACCAAGATAGGGGACAAAGAACTAGTAATTTCAGATGAGAAGCCCCCTCCTATCAAAACTCCTGATTATCACACAACTTTCTCACTTAGCTACCAATTGTGGAAAGTGACTAATGAGATTGCATAGGAAAAGGAGAAATGAAAGAAAGAAAAGGAATAATATGAAAGTGAACTAGAGAAGAGAGACATGGAATTGAACAGATCAATAGTCTGGTTGGAGGAAATAGCAAATAAGGATGCACAAATTGTCAAATGTAGGCCTCCACTAAGAACATATGCATTGTTTTTACTGGAGAAATTTCTATGCTTTCAGTTTATTAGATTAGTTAGAAAACAATTTGTTAGTATGAGTACGGAATCTGAATTTCTAAAAGATCTCGTTGATTCCACACTTGAAGAACAAGATTAGTTGTGTGAGTTTTATTTGCACAACCATGTAATACCTGATGAGACATAATGGAACCCTCTAATTTTTGTGGGAGACCTTCAAATTAAAGCACTTTCCTCCTATTATAGAAATGAGCAACTTAGGGGTAAGATCATGGAGGAGTGTGAGGAGAAAGAGAAATCCATTGCACTTCACATAAGAAAAGAGGTTAAAAATCTAGATGCGGTCATTGAAGAATGGCTAAAACTCCTCAAACATAAAGGTGTAGGTAAGAAAAAAATCAAACTCGGGAAGAAAAATTATGAGAGAATGCAAATGTTAGCTGTGGGTATCGTAAAACAGTGTTACAATCATGTATAGAATAGATGGAATAGTTTAACACATGAATTGCAGAGGAAAGAACCACATTTTGTGTATAATTTCACTACTATGCTTTAAAGGGTACACAAATATATAGAAATTGATGTCAAAAAAGGAGTTTATTGGGTACTGCTCACCTTCCATCCACCTATTCTCCTTTATCCATTCCCACATTGAACTGGGGAGAAAGGTGATGAATGTGAGAAAGCATGAATTATTAGGAAGAGACAACTTTCATAATATTAAGGTTTCTATTTGCAACAAATTCAGGGGGTTAATGCAGTTATGGAATTGAGACATATTCCTTTGCAGTACAATCAATATCCCTAGTATTTTGCTTGGGGACAAGAAAAAGGATAGTTGGGGGGAGATGATAGGTCTAGATAATAGCTCATTTTTTGTTGTTTTTATAGATATTTTGACACACTTTTAGATAAACTTTCCAGACAATGCTCCTACATTATACTATCCTTTCATATATATTATGCAAACTTGAACCTTAAATATAATGATGGAATTATGGTTATAATATACTAGTATTGTATGATTTATATGAAGATATGCATGGAATGTTGATGGAATGTTATGTTTTGATTATGATAGTTATCCTTGTGTATATGCTTTGTAAAATTAACTTGTTTGAAGCTAAAGAGGAACCGCGACACACAATTGTTGCAGGATGAACTCATAGCAAAAGGAATGTTGGACACCAAAATAGGGGAGCTCTAAATTAAGTTGAATGTGATGATTTTTTATTTAAAGGCACTTGATGAAGGTTGAACATGTGTTATTATAACTAGTTAATAAATGTTGAAGAAGATGTCTCCTTCACTTATAGGATTTTGACAAATGGTTGTATATTTACATGCAATTATATTTTGACAAAGTTTTATTCCTATTAGGATTCCTTTTCCTTTTTAGTTATAAGTTGAATAAATTAGTTTTAACTATGTGCTCTACATATCCGAGAGTGGAGTTAATGATTTTAGTTAAGTTATTGCTTTGAATAAGAT